>PVKE010011384.1:0-40424 GCA_004027555.1 Craseonycteris thonglongyai | reverse complement strand
CGTCACCACCACCACCACAGAGACCCCAACACCAACCACCACACCCACCATCTCATCAGAGACCCCAACTCCAACACCCATCGTCACCACCACAGAGACCCCAACCTCTACCCCCATTACTACCACCACCACCACTGAGACCCCAACACCAACCACCACACCCACCATCTCAACAGAGGCTCCAACTCCAACTCCCATCATCACCACCACCACCACTGAGACCCCAACTCCAACACCCACCACCACCACCAGCACGGAGACCCCGACCCCTACGACTACGATACCCGTGCACGAGACCACCACACCGGAACCCTCTCGGACTACCTCTCCCGTGGGATCAACCACGCTTCTGACCACCCCTCCAGCAACCCCAGAGACAGCCAGCACCCCTCCATCCTCCACGGGGACACCGGGGGTCACTACGACAGGCGGCACCACACCCTCTCCACCTGTTCCCAGCACGACCACTCCAGGTATGTGGATGCTGGGAGCCAGCTCGGCCGCTGGTTCCGCTTGTGGGTCCTGCCAGGGAGCTCGGGGGCCCTTCACCCAAGCCAGGTGCCCCCTGCCCTGCCCAGTGAGGGACCATGTGGGCAAAGCCGTCCCAAGGGGAGCCCAGGGAGGCACGTGGGTCCAGGACTGGGTGGGGAGTGGGGGCTTCGGCCAGGTACCCTAGGAGACCACCCCTCCATGCCCCCTCTTCTGCCGGCCCCGGGGCTGGGCTTTCCCTCGGGGCCCACGGTCCCCGCTGACTCTGCCCTGGAGAGAGCCATCGGGTGGCACCGGAGCTGAGCGGACACAGCCCTCACGTGTTTCCTCCCTCCTCACAGGCCCGCAGACCACCGGGCCCCCCTCCACGCCCACCACCACCACCACCACGGGCACCCCGACGCCGACAGGACGTCCCTCGACCACATCGCCCGCCTCCACGGTGACCCCGATCTCCACGCCCGGCACCAGTGGGCACACGAGCCCCAGCTTCAGCGGCTCCACCATCATCATCTGCTGTGTGGTCAACGAAACGTACTTTGGCCCAGGTGCCCGCCTGCCCCCTCCTGACTTGGGGGTCCCCGGGTCTGAGGTCCTCGGCGGGGCCTGTCCCCGGGTCTGAGGTCTTCAGCACTGGTGTGGTCTCTGTCCCTGCAGGTGAGACGGTGTACAACGGCACCCATGGCGACACCTGCTATTTCGTCAACTGCTCCCTGAGCTGCACCTTGGAGTTCTTCAACTGGTCATGCCCGTCCACGCCCGTCCCCACGCCCACGCCCACCCGGCCAATGTCTTCTTCCACGCCCATGACCACACGGCCACCGGCAACCACATCCCACAGCACAGCCGCCTCCAAGCCCCCTGGGTGCCCAGACTTCGACCCCCCCAGACAGGTCAGCGGGCTGCGGGCGGCTCTGGGCCCCTTGGCGCCAGGCGGCCCATCTGGGTACCTAAAGCGCCGGGTGCTGCCTGTCTGACGATCACCCCAGGCGGCCCCGAACCCCACACCCCGGCTGCCATGAGAGGTGGAGGGCAATGCCCTCAAGCCCGGGCGGGAGGGTTCTCAGGCGCTGACCCTGTGCCTGCTCCCCCCGCAGGAGAACGAGACGTGGTGGCTGTGTAACTGCACGAAGGCCGTCTGCAAACACGACCACGTGGTGGAGCTGGTGCCGGTGGAGTGCACGCCGCCGCCCATGCCCACCTGCTCCAACAACCTCACGCCTGTGCGCGTGCCGGACCCCGACGGCTGCTGCTGGCACTGGGAGTGTGACTGTAAGCCCCCCGGGGGCCTCCCCTCCCTTCAGGGCCCCAGGCGCCCTGGGTAGAGCCCAGGTTGGACATTAGGGTCTGGGGCGCAGGGCACCCCGGGGCACTTCTCACGCCCCCACCCCACTTGCTGCACTCAGGGATTTGCCTGGTGCGGCTGGGCCACCTCTGTGGACCTGGCTGTTGCCGGGGTTAGAGGGGGTGGAGTTGGAATTCGAACCCAGACCTTCCGGTTCCAAAGCCAGAAGGGGCCACTGCGGGCCTAGGGGAGCAGATGTGCCTTTGGGGGCCTGAAGCTGACCCAGCCGGGATGCTGTGGGTGCCCCAGGAGCCAGGCTGTCCCCGGTGGCCGCTTCCACCCGCCCCCCGGCTGGAGGGCTGCGTCTGGCTCACCCCGGCCGCTTCCACAGGCCACTGCACGGGCTGGGGCGACCCACACTACGTCACCTTCGACGGGCTGTACTACAGCTACCAGGGCAACTGCACGTACGTGCTGGTGGAGGAGGTCAGGCCCAGTGTGGACAACTTCGGCGTCTACATCGACAACTACCACTGTGACGTCACCGACCGGGTGTCCTGTCCCCGCACGCTCATCGTCCGCCACGAGACCCAGGAGGTGCAGATCAAGACCGTGCACATGGCTCCCATGAAGGTGCAGGTACGCCGGTGGGGCACTCACGCCATGGGGGGCCGGGCTGGGGGACACCCCGGGTCTTCTTGGGGGACCCTGCACCACCACAGCCACGCCGAGTCCCCCTGACCTGGGGAGCCTGGCCCCAAAGTCTCCGGGGCCTCCGAGGGCAGCACCCCAGCCGCCGTACCCCCCGGGCCCGGCCGGGACGCGTGTCTGGGTCTGCAGGACAGAAAGGGGGACAGGGACGGGGACAGGATGGGCGTAGCTCCCCCACCCTGCATGCACGGTATGGAGCAGGCAGGGGGCCCGCCCCCCGGGGCCCCCCCCCCCGAGGCCGCAGCCAGCCCGGCCCGGCCCGGCCCTCCTGACCCCAGGTGTGTTGGCCGCAGGTGCAGGTCAACAGGCAGGCGGTAGCCTTGCCCTACAAGAAGTACGGGCTGCAGGTGTACGAGTCGGGCATCAACTACGTGGTGGACATCCCGGAGCTGGGCGCCCTCATCTCCTACAACGGCCTCTCCTTCTCCATCCGGCTGCCCTACCACCGCTTTGGCAACAACACCAAGGGCCAGTGCGGTGAGCCCCCCGCCCGCTCCGACCCTGCCCATGGCCCCCACCCTGGGCTTGGCCCCGTGGGGGTCTAGAGTTGTCCATGCCCCCGGCCCCGGGGCTCAGCCGGGCTTCTCGCCGCCGCAGGCACCTGCACCAACAGCACTGCTGACGACTGTGTGCTGCCCAGCGGGGAGGTCGTCTCCGACTGCGAGGTCGCCGCTGACCAGTGGGTGGTGAACGACCCCTCCAAGCCGCACTGTCCTCACACCAGTGTCACCACCAAGCGCCCGGCCACCACACTCCCAGGGGGCGGCAGCACCCCCGGCAAGGACTGTGCGTCCCCTCTGTGCGAGCTCATCAAAGACAGGTGACTGTCCCCGGGCGGCCCGGTGCCCCCGCCCCGTCTGCCTCCGGACGGCTGAGCTTGAGTTCTGGGGTTGACCAGCGGACCCAGGACAGAGCGACAGCGGAGTCGGAGTCGGGCTTAGACTGTGGGGGGCGCCCCCAAGGCTGGTGGGGAGCGAGCGCCTTGCCCCCCGAGGGGCGTGAGTGGGGTCTGGGTGGCCGGTCCTCTGCCAGGGCTGCTGTGGGGGGTGCGAGCGCACACGCCACCCAGACACGGACCCTCCATCTCTGAGGCGGGAAGGGCTCGCCCGGCTGGAGCATGATTGCACCCCTACCCCACAGCCTGTTCGCCCAGTGCCACGCCCTGGTGCCCCCCCAGCACTACTACGAGGCCTGCGTGTTCGACAGCTGCTTTGTGCCCGAGTCGGGCATGGAGTGCGCCAGCCTGCAGACCTACGCGGCCCTCTGTGCTCAGGAGGGTGCCTGCGTTGACTGGCGGAACCACACCCACGGGGCCTGCCGTGAGTGCCTGGGGCCCCCGCGGGGTCTGGGCGCTGGTGCGGCCGGGGCAGGGTCGCCAGGCTGGCAGGAGATCCCGCTGGGCCTGGGGCTGGGCCGGGGAGGCTGGGGTGCTGCCCGCCTTACTGAGCGTCTCCCGCGGTCATCTCGGGACTGGGGAGGCTGTGGTGGGGGGACACAGGCCCGCCCTCCTGACTCGGTCCCTCTGACTCCGCCTCCCCCACAGCGGTGATGTGCCCGGCTCACAGGGAATACCGGGCCTGTGGTCCTGCAGACGAGCCCACGTGCAAGTCCAGGTCAGTCTCGGGACGTGAGTGGGACGGCGGGCTCCCCGGGGAGGGCACCCGGCCACCCTGTCTGTGCACGTCGCTCAGCGTGCCCCACGCCCGGCTCAGGACTCCTTCTCGCCCCCCCAGCTCCCCCGAGAATAACACCCGCCTGGTGGAAGGCTGCTTCTGCCCGGAGGGAACCATGAACTACGCCCCCGGCTTCGATGTCTGCGTGGACTTGTGTGGTAGGCCCCCCGCCTGCCCACCATCCTGCCTCCTGCCCCTGCAGAGCCCACCCTGGTCCCCCAGGCTCTGCTAACAGGATTGTCTCCTCTCTCCTAGGCTGTGTGGGACCCGACAACGTGCCCAGAGAGGTAGGCCCCCCCGCCTTGGTGCTAGGGGGGGATTCTCCCACAAACCCTGAGTTTTGGGGGTGGGGTGGGTTGGACATGAGAACATGGGAGCTCAAAGACTAAGCCATGAGCCCTGAAGTCTTGAAAACAGCTAACAGGATGCCTACCCACTCACCTGTCTATCATCCACTCACCCACCTACTGGTCTACCCATCCATCCTCCCTCCTCCCTCCTCCCTCCTCCCTCCTCCCTCCTCCCTCCTCCCTCCATCCTTCCATCCATCATGCATCCATGCATCCATCCACCCTCCCTCCCTCCATCCACCTTCCATCCATCTATCCATCCTCCATCCATCTATCCTCCATCCATCCATCCACCCTCCATCCATCCATCCACCCTCCATCCATCCATCCATCCTCCATCCATCTATCCATCCTTCATCCATCCATCCATCCTTCATCCATCCATCTACCCATCCACCCACCCACCATCCATCCATCCATCCATCCTCCATCCATCATCCATCCATCCATCCTCCATTCATCCTCCATCATCCATCCATCTATCCATCCTTCATCCATCATCCATCCATCTATCCATCCTCCATCCACCAACCATCCATCCTCCATTTATCCATCCATCCTCCATCCACCATTCATCCATCCATGATCCATTCATCCATCCATCTATCCTCCATCCACCATCCACCATCCATCCATCCGTCCATCCTCCATCCTCCATCCACCATCCATCCATCTATCCATCCATCCATTCACCATCCACCATCCATCATCTATCCATCCATCCATCCATCTATCCTCCATCTATCCTCCATCCACCATCCACCCATCCGTCCATCCTCCATCCCTCCATCCACTATCCATCCATCCATCCCTCCATCCACCATCCATCCATCATCCATCCATCCACCCACCATTGGTTACATGATGCTCTGTCTAATCACGAGACAGCGTCATAGGTGCTGCATCTTGTCTGGTCTTCGTGGGGCTGAATCCTTAGCTGCACACACCCCACAGAGCAGTGGTGTATCTGCCATGTGCTGGGCTGCTAGGCAAGTGCTGGGTGGCAGGTCACAGCCGTGACATGAGTGGCCCGGCCCTGAGGGAGGGCTGCCGATTTGGACCAGAACCTCCCTGTGTGCTGAGAGGTGGGAGGGCACTGGACCCCCTGCCGGGCCCTCAGCATGCCGCATGCAGCGCCTTCTCGCTGCTGACCACAGCTGCGCGGCCGTGCAGCCCTGGTGGGGTGCTCCCTGCTCACCCCGCTCCTCCTGCAGTTCGGGGAGCACTTTGAGTTTGACTGCAAGGACTGCGCGTGCCTGGAGGGGGGCAGTGGCATTGTCTGCCAGCCCAAGAAGTGCAGCCAGAAGGGCCCCAGCAAGTGCACGGAGGATGGCACCTACCTGGTCGTGGAGGTGGACCCCAAGGACACCTGCTGCAACATCACCTCCTGCAGTAAGGCCACCTCGGGGGAGGGGAGCTGGGCCTGGGCCCCCTCCTGACCCCAGGGTGACCGGGGTGCTTTCACCTCCCCCCCGAGGGGGTGTGTGTGCAGTGAGAGGAGGTGTGGAGGGGCAGGTGCCTCAGGACCCCCTGGGGGAGGCAGGTGTGGAGGGGCAGGTGCCTCAGGGCCCCCTGGGGGAGGCAGTGGGTGGCTGGAGGGGGCAGGCGTGGAGGGGCAGGTGCCTCAGGGCCCCCTGGGAGAGGCAGCGGGCAGTCCTGGTCACAGGGGCACCCTCCTTCTCTCCAGAGTGCAACACCAGCCTCTGCAAGGAGAAGCCCCCCATGTGTCCACTGGGATTCGACATGAAGAGCGAGCTGCTTCCTGGCAGGTGCTGCCCCTTCTACTCATGTGGTGAGTGGCCCAGGGCCGCGGGACCCAGGGCTGTCTGAGGACCACCTGGGGCAGCCGGGGGCAGGCTGGGCGTGGCCTGAGGAGGTGGGGGTGGTGGAGAGGCTCTGCCTGCACCCGCCCCAGTGCCCATGACAGGCGGCGTCTGACCCACGATCCTCTTCTCTTTCCCTCAAGTGCCCAAGGGCGTGTGTGTTCTTGAGAATGCCGAGTACCAGGTGAGGGGGGTGGTGCTCCGGGCGTGGTGGGGGAGTGAGGAGGGCCTGGGGTGGGTCCTGGGCCTGCCCTGGGGGTGCCTGCCTCACACGCTTCTCCCTGTGCCCCAGCCTGGCTCGCCAGTCTACTCCTCCAAGTGCCAGCGGTGCTTCTGCACCAACACCACAGACAGCACCACGCACCTCAACCTCGTGTCCTGCAGCCATGTGCCCTGCAACACCTCCTGCAGCCCCGTGAGGCCCCGCCCCACCGCTGTGCCCCGCCCCTGCCCCGCCCCCATCCCTACAGCCCCGGCCCCGCCCCTGCCTGGCCCCGCCCCCACTGGGCCCCGCCCCAGGCCCCATCCCTATGGCCCCAGCCCCGCCCCTGCCCCTGGCTGGCCCCGCCCCCATCCCTACGGTCCCGCCCCTGCTCCTGCCTGGCCCCGCCCTGGCCTGGCCCCGCCCACTCCCCTCTCTCCAACACTGCTGCGTGTCTTCTAGGGCTTCCAGCTTGTGGAGGCCCCCGGGGAGTGCTGCAGCAAGTGCCAGCAGACCCAGTGCATCATTAGCAGGCCCGATGGCCACACCTTGGTCCTGAAGGTATGAGGGTCTGACAGCAGGGGCGGGGCCCCCTGAAGGTGGGCGTGGCCGCCTGCAGGGGCGTGGCCATCCTGTATGTGGGCGGGCTGCTTTGCAGGGGCGTGACCATCCTGCATGTGGGCGGGGCTGCTCGAAGGGGCGTGGTCACCGGGACTCAGGGCCAGGCCTGGGCCGCCCACGGCCCCGGTTCCTGCCCTTGTCTTTCCGGCTGGGCCTCCTGCCGGCCCTCACCCAACCATCCTCTGCCCCACAGCCCGGAGACATCAAGAGCGACCCCAAGGACCACTGTACCTTCTTCAGCTGCGTGAAAATCCACAACCAACTCATCTCGTCCGTCTCCAACATCACCTGCCCTGACTTCGACCCCAGTGCTTGCGTGCTGGTGAGCGGCCCGTCCCGGGTGCTGGCTGCGTGTGCTCTGCGGCCGGTGGGGCCCTGTGGACCTGGGGCTGGACCCCAGTGCTGGGACAGCGACCTCTGCCCTGGGCCCCTCTGTGGGAAGGGCCCCTGTGGCCCTGGGGGATGCTCGGTGTTGGGGGCGGTCTGGGGGTCCCAGGCTCACCCTCTGCCCCCTACTCCAGGGCTCCATCACCCTCATGCCCAACGGCTGCTGCAAGAAATGTGAGTGTGGGTCTGGCAGGTGGGGCCCCGGGCCCCGGGAGCTGGTCTCTGTGGGACGGTGGGCTCGCTGCGGGGTCAGGGCCGCCAGGGTGTGCTGGGCGGGGCCCTGGCAGGTGCAGAGACCTGCCCCCTGAGCTGCCCGCCCCCCCAGGCATCCTGCGCAATGAGACCCGGATCCCCTGCTCCACCATTCCCATGAGCAAGGAAATTTCGGACGCTGGCTGCACGGCCAGAGTGACCATGAACTACTGCTCTGGATCCTGCGGCACCTTCGCCATGTGAGCTGCAGGCCAAGGGCGGGTGGCTCGGGGGAGGGGGCGGCCGTGGGCCATCGGTGCTCACTGTGCCCCCCGTTCCCCCAGGTACTCGGCGGAGGCGCAGGGCCTGGACCACAAGTGCTCCTGCTGCAAGGAGGAGCACACCACACAGCGCCAGGTGCAGCTGAGCTGCCCGGATGGCAGCTCCCGCAGCCACACCTACACCCACATCGAGAGCTGCCTGTGCCAGGACACCACCTGCGAGCTCCTGCCGGCCCAGCTCCAGGCCCCCGGCCAAGCCCGGCTGTCCCGCGCCCGGGCCCTGCGTTCAGGGAGGGGCTGAGCGGGCCCCTTGCCCACCCACCCTCCCTCGGCCCTCTGAGCCACCTCTCTGCTGATATTTATTTTCTCAGCCTCCAGTGCTTTGCTTTCCAAAATAAACTCAGGCAGACCCACTGCGAGTGTGTGCGTGCTGCTTCCGTTGGCGCCGAGGGGCTGGGTGGGCCTCTGTGTGCTTCCGGACCCGGCCCGCGTCCCTGCAGGTCCCCTTCTTCCCCAGCAGAGGGCAGCGGTCCCCTGGGGGTCACGCTGTTCCCGGGAGCAGCAGAGGGACCACCTAGTCCCACGTGCAATACGCCCCATGCAGGACCCAGCCCCAGGCAGCGAGGGCCGGACACGGGGGTGCAAGCACTGGGGGGACTGTGGCCGCGTGCCCCCCACTGACTGTTCCAGACGGTTGGAGCGGTGGGATGGCGTGGCCACCTCATGTCTGAAACCAGTAGAACCGCACAATACCAGAGCAGCACAAGGGCAGACGACAGACAGGTGTCACTTGTTAACAGAGGCAGGTGCCCGGGAGACCCGCGGGCACAGCCAATTGAGTAGAAATAAGAATCCCCGAGGGGCCGGCCCCTCCGGCCTTCCTCAGCCCTCAGGGGGTCGGCAATGACAAAGGGCCAGCCAGCTTCCCCATGCCTCCCCTCTCGCTCCTCCAAGGCGCATGGCTCCTCCAGGCCCAGTGCTGCCCGCGGAGGACGGTCATCCATTCAGCTCTGGGCCGAGTGAGGAGGCACATGGACCCCCAGACAGAAGCCACGGCCTCCAGCCCGGAATTTATCGTTTATAAAACGAGGTTTAGGGGAAGCCGAGAGGGCTCAGTGGGTTGGGCACTCACTTTGCAGCCTTGGGGACTGAGGATCGAATCCCGGCCCCAGCCCGTGTGGACCCATATGCTGAGCGGGGGTGAGCTTCCCATGGGGGAGCCCCCAACCCAGCTCCCGCCCTGCACGGCCCCGCCCACCTGTGTGGAATGAAATCAAGTGGAAAACGGATGACGCACAACTGTGGAGACGGCTCTGGGCCCTCCCCCTCCTCTCTGTCTCTCTCTCTGTCAAAAACAATAAAATAAATATTTAAAAAAGCACAAAAATAAAACCAGGCTGGCCCCGCAGGTGCCCGCTGCCTTGCTTACTTTCCCATCGGCTCCAGCACGCGGGTGGGTGGGGAGCCCTGCGACCCGATGGCTTATGACAGCGAAGGGCTTCTGCCTCCGTCTCGGTTGGCGTTTGTTGGGGTCCGGCCGGCGCCCGGCTGCCCACGTCGCTCCAGGACCCAGAACAACGAAGCTGCTCCGGGCTGCCAGCAGCCATGCCCAACACACAGCAGGGCAGAGCATGCTATTCCGCGTGTGAACACGAGAGAAGCCAGCAGCGCCCGGGTCCCTGACCGTCCCCCGGGCAGGTTGCAGGAGAAAAGCCCTTCACAGATGCACAGATGCATCTGAGGTCGGTTAAGCAGCTCATGGGGAGGAGGAGGATTTTAAAGAGCAAGCAGGTGCTCGAAGGCGGGTTCCTAACATGTCGAGGGGCATCTGTCCAACTGGGGACGCGAACGTCCCGTTTAGCGCTGGGACCGTTAGTCTCTTCCTGGGAGGGTCTGGCCCTCGGGTGCCGTGCAGGGCGCGCTCAGCCCCCGGCTGCAATTCGGGGCAACAGGAGCGTCGCCGTTGGGCACAAGCGTCACGAAGTTCCAGGCACACGGCCGGGGGCCTCCGCGAAGCCAAGGAGAAGGAGCTGCAGGAAGTCGTCTCACTGAAGCAGCCACGAAACCTGCGCCGATTCCCGAGGCTGGGGAAGCTCAGCGGGGTCGTGGTCCTCAAGCCCCACGCGGTCCAGGGATGGGATCCAGGGCCCAGTCCCGAGTGTAGCTGCAGTGCACGTGGCAGCCGCCAGATGGCAGCAAAGGATCCCATCTGCATCCACCTGCACGGATCGGACCTGCGTGGAGCTGCAGTGCACCTGGCAGCCGCCAGATGGCAGCAAAGGGTCCCGCCCGCATCCACCTGCGCAGATCGGACCCGCGTGGCCGCTCACCACGTGCAGCCCTGCAGGCTGCTCTGGGCCCGTCCCCTCCTCGCTCCCCTAATAAAACAGATTAAAAAACAAAACTCTATGCAGGTTCCTAGGAGGAAAGCCAGCAGGACCCCTGCAGGGCTGCACGAGGTGGCTGCTGAGAGATGGCACGTGGGGAAACCCTGTTCAGTGGAGGTGACAGCAGTCACGCTCACGGCGGGAAGATGCGGTCTGAAGAGGGAGGTGGGCTCCCTGCCCGGTGGGGGTGCCTCCCACACGCAGCCCAGCGAGGTCCCGGTGGGACTCGGCCCTGTGGCCCGAGCACGGGTCCTGCGGCAGCGTGGGCTCGCGTGGGGACAGGCACACTGGCAGATGGAACAGACCATGAGCTCTGAGAACTGCGGGGAGGCCGTCACCTCTGTCAATGCTGCCGGACACAGGGGATCCCTGTGGAGAAACCGGAACTCGGTCTCCACATCACAGCCAGACCACAGGAAGGTACCGAGTGGATTAAATAACCAGATGTGAAAAGCAGAACTTCTCAAGCTTTCCTTTTTTAAAGGATTTATTGTTTTGACAGAGAGACAGAGACAGAGGGAAGGGGGAGGGCCCGGAGCCGTCTCCATAGTTGCGCGTCATCCGTTTTCGACATGGTTTCGTTCCACACAGGTGGGCGGGGGCCACACAGGGTGGGAACCGGGCTGGGGGCTCCCGCATGGGGAGCACACCCCAGTTCAGCATATGGGTCCTCACGGGCTGGGGCCGGGATTCGATCCTTGGTCCCCGGGGCTGCAAAGCGAGTGCTCAACCCGCTGAGCCGTCCCGGTTTCCCCAACTTTTCAAACTTTCAGGAGAGAATAAAAGTACAATATTTGTGTCCTCAGGGTAGGGACGTGTTATTTTCACCAAGTCACTAAACCACAAACCTTAATAAAATTCCAGGTGGATAGTCGTCACAACTGTGTTTGAAAACAAAAAAGACACGTAACAAAGTAATGGGACAGGTCTGAGAGTGGAGGAGGGTAATTCCCCTCGGGTGACTGGGAAGGGTCCGTGTCCTGGGGTCTCAGGAACGCCCACCACCCACATGGGCCTGGGCTTTGAGCAGGTACCTGGCTGAGGCCCTGCCCAGCACTGGGATGGGGCCCAATGCAGCCCCTGGGGGCCGCAGGACGCAGACAAGCACAGGGGACGACCGTGTGGGAATACAGAGGGGACAGCCGTCTATACTAAGGTGACCAGATTTTAACATTGGTAAAGCGGGACACCATTGACTGGGGGGAGGGGGTTCTTGATGAAAAATTTGGTCTATATGGAGCAACAAAAATTTTCATAAAACACAAAAATAGTATTGTAATATATTTTTTAACTTTCAACATAAGTACAATTTACAAATATAATACATTAAAAAAAACTATGTATAGTATTATTTTATTCTTTGACATATTTCTCATTTGAGTGAATTTTTTTAGTAGATTGCTGTCGTTGTTTAAAAGGTCATGAAATTTTTCACAAGAATTTGTCAAATTATATTTCACACATAAAATGGCTTTCAAAGTCTCAACACTTAATTGTGATTTTTCTGATGGCCACACTTTATTTACTGTAGAAAAAACATGTTCAGTCACAGCATTAGTTCCTGGTAAGGACAGCACGTATTCCAAAATTTTTAGTGCATTATTGTATGGGACATGGTTTGTTTCAAAATGATGAAATAGGGAGAGCCAGGATGGCTCAGTGGGTTAAGCGCTCGCTTTGAAGCCCCGAGGACCGAGGATCGAATCCCAGCTCTGGCCCAGGCGGACCCACATGCTGAACTGGGGAGTTCCCACAGTTCAGGTCTCTAGCTGTCTCTGTCTCTGTATCTCTCTCTCTTACTGTCAAAAATAAAAATAAAATAAAAATAAATATTCACTGAAGATAAAATAATTACTCTCTATAAAATAAAAAAAAAGAATTAAAAAAAATGATGAAATATTTCTAACCATTTGTTCTCTATTGTGATTTCTTCTGATGCCCAAGATTTAAGCTTTTCCTTATCAATATATTTTTTTAATAATGATACCTCATTAAAAAGATCATTTTCGGAAATATTACTATATGGGAAATTTTGAGTAATATGATCGAATGATTTTTGCACAACATTCCAATTAAGTTCCTGTTTTAATGTAACCCAATGAAAATGTTCAATATCATTGTAACGTACCATCCATTCTTCTAAATGATCTATGCAGTTACTATAAACTTTTTAACGTGATTCATGATATTTGCACGATTTATTGCACCTTGTTCTTCTAGCTGGCTTATACTATTATGGATAGTTAACGGAAGAAAATTATTTTCTAACCGCTCTTGACACTGAAAATTTAAATTATTAACTTTATTTGCTACTTCGATTACCGAAATTTTGTCACCTTCAATAAATCTCATAGCATTTTGAAAAAGAGCTGCTTGATTGTGTACAAACTCTAGCCAAATTTTTGAAGATTCTTTTTCAAAAAACTCTTCTAAAATTCTAGGACATTTATCCTGTGATAGAAAGTAGGATTTCAAAGGATCGTATATTTTCAAAATTCTTTTGACAGCTGGCAAAAGAGCTAACCTGCGCGTTTTACTGTATCCAGGTATTTTCTGATATTCGAATTCCACAGTTTCACAAAATTCTTTAAGCACTTCAACATGCACAGTGTATAGATAGAAATAAGAATATATTTTAGTAACAGTATTTTCCACATCTACGGGCAACAAGTCAGCAGCTGTTTGAATGACATTATGTATTATGTGCGCTGCACAACCAACACCAATAATGTTTTGATTAAGGTTTTTGTTTAATTTATAAAAAATATTATTTGTACCTCTTCTCGCTTTCCCTCCAAAATTTGCGTTCATGTTGTCTGCACAATATGCAATCATTTTATGTTTTAAATTGTTTTTTTCCAAAATATTGATAATAGAACTGAAAATTATTTCAGAAGTTTCGCCGGGCAAAGAAATGAAATCTGAAATTCTAATTTTTATTCCAGTTTCTGAATAAAAAAATCTAATAATGGTTGGAAATAACTTTATATCCTTATGATTAGATGCGTCAGAATATATGGATATAAAATTAATTTTTTCTAGATTTTTATTTAATTCTGAAAATGCATATGGGGAAAGCACATTACACACAATTGCCTTAGATTTTGTTCTAGCACAGGCAGATTTTTTGTTGAATAACTTTTTGACAACTTGTGATGTATAGTTCATAGATCTGAAGGAATGATTGTGATTAATAGCACGAAAAGACATAAGTCCTTCTGCTAATGCTAATTTCTTTTCTTCGTCTCCATAAGTTGTTTTCCGAAAAAATTCCTGTCTTTTGGAGAAAGATGCAGCAGTATTTAAATATCTTTTATGTTTCTGTGTCTCCAAGTGCTTTGAAATATCATTCTTCCTGCCGTGCAAAATAGAAAATTCACCATTACATTTCTCACATTTTACCATGTAATCGCTTGTGGATTTTTTAATAAAAGGAAATTCACTTCTTAGATCATTGTTGAATTTGCATCCTCTTTTCTTACTCATTATGTTAAAAATCTAAAAAAAATAATTTAAAATTATATTATAAATTATATACATATTGCTTAAAAACACAGTAAGTAGGTACATAATTACATGAACATATTTTATTGTTAGTTTATAAATTAAATTAATTTGATTGTTATAAAGTAACTATATTTTAAAAGTTATTTTAATTGTAATCCTATATTTCTTTTTAAATAATAACAATACTAACTTGTATTATTTTTCCTCTGAATTTGCTGTAACGTAAGTCGTAAGTGTCACTTTCAAGGCTGGCGTTAGACTTTTAGCCGCCACTATAAAATATAAATAATATGAGTACTGTCTGCTAAATTCAAGAACATTTATGTATTTATGAAATAAATACATAAATTACTTACCTAAATTATCTGAATAGCTGATTTGTTGACATCACTTATTTAACTAGCACTAGCACGCAGTTTGATGTGTATTGTCTGAGAGACAGTTACCAAATGTTTTTGTCGTTGCCAATGCCAAAAAATGCCATTGTTCACTAAGTCCAAATAATGGTGGTCGAATTCTAACAACTGATCAACAATGCAAACTTTGATAAGCAGTTCTTGATAATGAGTTCTCAACAATGATTTGTTATTATTAAAGTTTAACGTTATAAAATTAACAAAAATAATATAAAACTCATATCCTGGCGAAATAGCCACAGGGCCGCCGAAAACCATATATTCCCTTCCCGTTCTCCCGCCGTTCCCTAGCTTGTCGTGCATTCTTTCCAAAAATCAAGACTTTATTAAAACGCCGCGGGACGCGGGACAAATTGTTAAAAATCGGGACTGTCCCACCAAAAGTGGGACGTCTGGTCACCTTGGCCTACACGCCCAGGAGAGAGGCCTCTGAGACCTGGCCCTGCCTGTGCTGCTGAGATGTGGCCCCGGGACCGTCACGCATGACGATCTTGAGGGGGCTTGACCATCCCCTTCATTTAACAGACAGCAAAACGGACTGAAACGCGCCATTGACCATGGGGGTCACACACCCGGGCAGGCTGAGTGTGCTTCCTGGGCCCTGAATTCTGGCTCCTTCCCCAGAGCTGCCGCCTGCTGCAGGCTGGCTTCTCTCGGCCACGTGTCTGGGAGACAAGGGCCAGTCGAGCCGCCTCCGGCCGACGTGATCAGCGACCGTTTGGGCATTTTTCAGCCCGATCTCCTCGCGTGAGAGCAGGCTTAGCTAACAAGGCCCCAGAGCCACACGGGACGTTGCTGGCCGGCCTCGCAGGGGCCCCTCCCGGTGGCCCAGGACTGGCCCTCCTGCCCCTGCTCTCTGGGGGGGGGGGGGTACCGCTCGCTGACAAGCTGGTGGCCTCTCTGGTGGAGGGGAGGGTGCCGTCTCTCACTGTGGTAGGGGGTGCGGTGCCATCGCTTCTGTCCCTTCCTCGTAGGTCGCTGAGCCCGGGGCTGCTCCAGCCGCTGCCCTGGAAGCTGGTTGGGTGTCCCCTGCACAGATGGGGTTCATGTGTCTGGAACCCGGGTCCCACTCGCCCTGGGGCCGTGCTCCCTTTGACCTAACGTGTTTGGGGACAACAGGGCAGCGTCCTGTTGGGAGGCACGTCCTTCCTGCGGACGTTCTGTAGCGTCTCAGCATCCAGGTCCCTCTGTGTGGCCAGAGGACAGCTTCATGGTCTCCTGCTGGGCAACAGCTTGACTGTGTGTAAAATAAAACGCAGGGGAAGCCGGGAGGGCTCAGTGGGTTCAGCGCTCGCTTTGCAGCCCCGGGGGTCAGGGATCGAGTCCTGGCCCCGGCCCGTGGGGGCCCACATGCTGAACGGGGGTGAGCTTCCCATGCGGGAGGCCCCCAGTTCAGGTCCCGCGCTGCGCGGCCCCCGCCCACCTGTGTGGAACAAAACCACATGGAAAATGAATGACGTACAACTATGGAGACAGCTCTGGGCCCTCCCCCTTCTCTCTGTCTCTGTTAAAAACAAAATAAATCTTTAAAATAAAACTCCAAGTTCCTCTCTTTCTGCACTTTGAAGTCACTGGTTACCCAGGTCCTGCAACCAGTGCGTGGAGAGACCATGTGCACCTCCCTCGACTCACACCGCCGCCCCCGGGGCCCCCGCCTCACTGAGGTGTGAGTCCCCCTGGAGACGCCACGCAGGCCGTGTGGACATCGGGTCTGGACCCACAGCCTTGCAGGCCGTGTGGACATCGGGTCTGGACCCACAGCCTTGTAGGCCATGTGGACATCGGGTCTGGACCCACAGTGCACCCCCCACGCCGGGAGGCCCCTCCTGACTTCTGTCACCACTGGGAGGGCTGCCTGGTCACTGTCATTATCATTCCCATGTTTACCTTCAGGGATACTAACCTCTGACCTCTGAACCAGGAGGTTGATGTGGGGTCAGACCAGAGGCAGAAGGCCGGGCCCTCATCAGCCTGCTGGCTGCAGCCACGGCCCCGGCCACTAAGCCCTCGGCTCTCCCGCTGCTCTCGTCTCTGTCTCTCAGTCTCTCTCACTATCTCAGTCTCTCTGTCTCTGTCTGTCTCTGTTTCTCTCTCTATCTTTGTTTGTCTGTCTCTCTCTCTTTGCTTCTCTATCTCTGCTTCTCTCTTTCCCTCTGTCTCTCACTGTTTCTCTTTCAGTTTCTCTGTCTTTCTCTGTCTCACTCCGTCTCTGTCTCTGTCTTTCTCTGTCTCCGTTTCTCTGTCTCTGTCTCTCACTCTCTGTCTCTCTCACTCCGTCTCTCTGCCTCTGTCTCTCCCCCCATACCACTCCCTATGCTGGGTGTTCACCAGTGACTGCGTCATTAGATAGGGGTGAATTAAAACCTTGTAAATCTCATAACTAAATAAGGCAGCTGGGCCAGCCCCGTGTGCAAACAAGAGGCTTTGTGTGGCCTCCGCCCTGGGGAATTCGGGGACCAGGCAGTGGTGGGACCGTCCCCGGGCCTTTGGGCTCTTTTCCCCCTGAACCTTGCCGACACCTCCTCGCTTCCGGGTCCTTTCGATGCAGAAGGCTGCTCTCTGGGACGGGGCGGGGGGCTCAGGGCCCGGGACCCCGCAGCCCTGCCTGGGCTGGCCCAGGGGCGGCTCACAGGAAGGGAGAGCAGGGCCATGGAGGGGTCAGGCCTCGGGGTTGCCCGCAGAGGGCAGCACGTGGCTGGTGGCTTCGGGGCTGCCCCTGCTCGGCGTGGCCCATGCTGCCCGGTCCTGGAATCCCAAGCTCCCCTCGAGCGCCGACCCCGCAGATGAGCGGCTGCTGGGGCTGTGGGGACGTGGAGGGTCCACTTGGGACGCCGGCTGGCCCCTTTAGCCATGTCCTCGTGTGGCAGCCACGTGGGTTATAGAAGGAGAGTCCGGAGCCTGGAAATCACTCTCCATGGTGTCCGCATGGAACTCCAAGCAGGGCCACTGGGGCTGAAAGCCAGGCCGGTGCACGCGGTGGGTGGGGGTGGCCGGAGCCTCCATGCTGAGGGGGCACGAGGTCTGTCCCCACCGGCCCGGGACTCGGGGAACGAAACCATGTGGAAAACTGGTGACGTGCAACCATGGCGACAGCTCTGGGCCCTCCGCCTTCTCTCTGTCTCTGTCTCTGTTTCTGCCTGTCTCTGTCTCTCTGTCTCTGTCTGTCTCTGCTTCTGTCTGTCTTCCTGTCTCTGTCTCTCTGTCTCTGTCTCCCTGTCTCTGTCTCCTTGTCTCTGTCTCCCTGTCTCTGTCTCTCTGTTTCTGTCTCTGTCTTTCTGCCTCTGTCTCTGTCTGTCTCTGTCTGTCTCTGTCTCCCTGTCTCTGTTTCTGTCTCTCTGTCTCTGTCTCTCTCTGTCAAAAACAATAAAGCTCTGTGATCACGTGCCTGGGGCAGCCGGCACCCAGGGGTGTACCTGGGGCCCCCCCAAAGGGGCTGGGGGTCTCCCAGAGCCGGGCAGCAGTGACCCCTGACCCCGCTGCTGCCCTCAGGCCCAGTTGGCGTGAGTGGCTGGGCTGGTGCAGCTCTGAGTCCTGCTCTTCCTGCCCCCAAGGCCGGGCCTCCCCCACCTGGGGCCCGGTTCCCACGGCCCAAAGCACAGGGTACACCAGGCCCTTGTTTTCCCAGGGAGGGGGGGACCCAGGACATGTGGCTTTCAAACCCCCCCTTAGGGGCCAAGTTCACAGGCCCCTCGAGCCCCTCGGGGCTGCAGCCTCCCCGGGACCCAGAAGCGCCCAGCCGGGCTGGGTGGGCAGGCCTTTGTCACCACTAATCCACTGCTGACGTGACCAGAGGCATGGCGGGTGGTGCCCAGCCCCCCGGGCAGGTCCTTTCTGGCCGAAGGTGCCCCCCGGGGCCTGGGCAGCCCCCAGACTGGTCTCTCCCCTCCCCCGGCTCCCTGTGCATGTGGCTCTGACCTCCTGAGAGTGGATCACACGGGTGGGTCCCTCTTGTCTAAGTCGGCACAGGGTTCCCCTGGCGCATCCCCATTGCAGCAGGTTCCACACGTGGGAGCAGGCGGCCGGGGAGGGGTCCGGAGGAAGCCGGCAGCCCCGGAAGCCCACCGGTCATCACCCTCCCCCCACCTCCCGGGGCCCGAGTGCAGCCCTGCTGACCTCCCTCGGGGATGGGCTGGACCCCACGCCCCTGGCTGCGGCCTGTGGAGCCACTCTGTGCCGGTCACCTCCTGCCCCTTCTGTCCCTCTGGGGCCCGGACCCACAGAGGGGCTCATAGGCAGCTGCTCTGGCCCCAGGTGCGGCCGGGGGACTGACCGGCCCCTCTGCTCAGAGCTGCCCGATTTGGGGGGTGGCCGAGGTGTTTCAACCAGGGCCCAGCCCCCCGGGAGGGGTGTGAGGACCTCCTGAGCCTTCCCCCTTCCTGGGGACACGACCACCCTGGGCGGGGGGGCCCCCTGCCTGCCTAGCTGTCCTGCAGGGGGTGTGGCTGCGGTGACCCCCACGGGGGGCAGGGCAGGGGGCAGAGGGCCTGCTCCCTGCCCCCCCTCCCTTATCGGGTGTGGCCGGCTGACCCACCGATAAGTGGATTAGCGGCGGGTGCCCGCCCTGCGAGACGGCAGCCTTATCGGACCAGGATGTTGTCTCAGGGGGAGGCGGGCGTTCCCAGCCCCCACCGGCTGTGGGGGAGGCCCGGGGGGCTGGGCGGGGGCCTCGCCTTCGGTGAGTCAGGGGAGAGGGTCTCCCTGAGCCTTCTCGCCCTGAATCTTCACTGCAGGACACGCCATCCACCCGCCTTGAGGCCCGCGTGTCCCCCAACCGCGGGCAGTGATGCTCCTGCCCCTCATGCTGGGTCCCCGGATGGGGACCCACCGTGCGGCCGTCGGTCCCTCTGGGCAGGGGTCCCAGGCTCCGGCTGGCTGGCGTGGAGGAGAGCAAACCCCCCTTTGTGTGCAGCCTGGGCTTCGGCTAAAGGGGCGCAGGGGGCAGAAGCCAGTGGGTACGGGGCCTGTAGTCTGGACGCCCCCCGCCCGGGGCAGCAGGGTCAGGCGGGGCGAGCACGGGTCCCCCTGAGGGGCCTCAAGGGGGACGGCTGAGGCTGGGGTCCACCCACCTGGAGCCCCTGCCGCCGGGGGGTTGAGTCGCCCAGAGACTCTGGCCCTTCCTCCCTCCTCCCACCATGTCACCTCCTCCAGGAAGCCAGCTGGACGGGACCCCCACCTCCAAAGGGCCCTGAGGGACCCAGGCCTGTCACACACACTTTGAGTGACAGCCCTGTGTTGGCCTGTGCCCCCCACCAGCCTCCCAGTTCCTCTAGTGGGGGCCCCACGGGGGCCTAAGCCAAGATGCTGGGCCTGTGGGGCCGACGCGGCCACTACAGCTGTCAGCTGTCATTCAGCCATGAGGCCCAGCACTGACCCGCGTCCACCATCTGCAGCTCAGACCCCAGGCCCCAGGGACTGCAGTGTGTCCCCAAAACAGCCAAGTGGCCCTGAAACAGCTGTGTATCCCAGAAACCTCTGTGTATCCCAGAAACCGAGGTGTGCCCCAGAAACCGCTGTGTATCTCAGAAACCGAGGTATGCCCCAGAAACTACTGTGTGCCCCCAAAACCGAGGTGTGCCCCAGAAACCGCTGTGTATCCCAGAAACCGAGGTATGCCCCAGAAACTACTGTGTGCCCCCGAAACCGAGGTGTGCCCCAGAAACTGCTGTGTGCCCCAGAAACTGCTGTGTGCCCCAGAAACCGCTGTGTATCCTAGAAACCAAGGTGTGCCCCAGAAACTGCAGTGTGCCCCTGAAATGGCCACGTGCCCCCAAGACCGCAGTGTGCCCCAGAAACTGCTGTGTGCCTCATAAACCGCGGTGTGCCCCAGAAACCGAGGTGTGCTCCAGAAACCGCAGTGTGCCTCAGGAACTGCTGTGTGACCCCAAAACCGCTGTGTGCCCCAGAAACCGCTGTGTGCTCCAAAAAACCGCTGTGTGCCCCAAAAAACACGGTGTGCCCCAGAAACCGCTGTGTGCCCCAGAAACTGCATTGTGGTCCAGAAAGCATGGTCTGGGCCAGAAACTGGGAGGTACCCCTGAAACCACAGTGTGCCCCGGAAACTGTGGTGTACCCTGAGACCTGCAGTGTGGCTCAGAAACCACTCTGTGCCCTGGGAACTGCGATGTGGCCCCGGGAACCGCGACGTGGGCCGGGAACCGCGACGTGGCCCGGGAACCGCGACGTGGCCCCGGGAATCGCAACATGGCCCCAGGAACCGCGATGTGGGCTGGGAACTGCGATGAGGGCCGGGAACCGCGAGGTGGGCCCGGGAACCATGATGTGGCCCCGAGAACCGCGACGTGGCCCCAGGAACTGCGATGTGGGCCGGGAACCGCGATGTGGGCTGGGACCGCAATGAGCCTCCAGCACTGAACCCCTTCAGCACACGTCACACGCGTGGTTCAGAGCAGGTGTGCACGACCCTCCTGGCTGCTCACCTGTGGGCTCCTCAGAGGTTCCAGGTGTGTGGACGCACACGCCCCGTGTTTGCCGCGTGGGAGCCCAGGCAAGGGCGGCTCCCAGCACCTGGAGTTCTAGCCTCAGCAGGTCCGATTCCCATGCTTGCAGAGCTGGGGACTCAGGTGCTTCTAAGCCTCACTTTTGTGAAACAGAGATGTGGCTGCTCTGTCTGTGTTTTACACAAAGTAGGAGACCTGGATGGGCGAGGAGGGCCCTCAGCCTGGGCTGTGGGTGGAAGGACCCCAGTGGGCGTGGGGTGCAGGCAGCATGTGCGCACGCCCCTCAGGCCCACCGGGACCACAGTCTTTCCTATTTTCTCTCCCAGCAGACTTTCCACGTACACATGTACGGACCCTATTTTCTCCCCCAGGAGACTTTCCACGTACACGCATATGGATCCTATTTTCTCCCCCAGCAGACTTTCCACGTACTCGTGTACGGACCCTATTTCCTCCCCCAGGAGACTTTCCACGAACACGCGTACTGACCCTATTTCCCCCCCTGCAGACTTTCCACGTACACGCGTACGAACACTGTTTTTCCTCCCAGCATACTTTCCACGTACACACGTACGAACCCTATTTCCTCCCCCAGCAGACTTTTCACGTACACGCGTACGAACCCTATTTTCTCTCCCAGCAGAGTTTCCACGTACACGCGTATGGACCCTATTTTCTCCCCCAGCAGACTTTCCACGTACACGCGTACAGACCCTATTTCCCCCCACCCCCGCAGACTTTCTACGTACACGCGTACGGACCCTGTTTTTCCTCCCAGCATACTTTCCATGTACACGCGTACGAACCCTATTTCCTCCCCCAGGAGACTTTCCACGTACACGCGTATGGACCCTATTTTCTCCCCCAGCAGACTTTCGATGTTCAGCTTACATCCACTCGCCTCATCTGTCAAAATTTTGCAAATGTGGATGATATGCTTTTAGAGATATTGCAGTTAAATGAAGTCAGTGTCCACACCATGTATTTGAGACAAATTTAAATGCGGCCTGAGGAGTTAAGTCCCCAAATGTTAAGTCGGGGCTGGAGGGGCTACTTATGTTCCCAAGTAAAAGAAATTGTGGTGAAATTCAAATAACAGGGAGGCAGGGACAGCTCAGCCCTTTGAGGTCCGGGGTTCACATCCCGGCCCCTGCAAACCCACACGCGGGACCGCGACACACCTGGTACCCGCCGGATGGGGGTGAAGGTTCCCGCCTCCCTCGCTGGAGGCCCCGGGTTCAGTCCCGCCCCACGCGGCCCCCGCCCG
The DNA here is from genome assembly GCA_004027555.1 of Craseonycteris thonglongyai. NCBI lineage: Eukaryota > Metazoa > Chordata > Mammalia > Chiroptera > Craseonycteridae > Craseonycteris > Craseonycteris thonglongyai. The sequence goes on along the minus strand of PVKE010011384.1, from coordinate 18,375 downwards.
CCTGTATGGAATGAAATCGCGTCACAACTAACGACGCGCAACAGTGGAGGCTGCCCTGGGCCCTCCCCCTTCTCTCCAACAAGAAAATAAACCTTACAAAATAAAAATAAAATACAAATGACGATATTTTAGCATCTTTACCACTTTCAAGCGCATGGCTCAGTGGCATCAGAAACGGTCACATGGTTGTGTCACCATCCACTCCAGAATTTTCCAATGTCCTCACCTGACACCGTCCCCTTGAAACCCTCTCCCGTCCCCCGGCTCCCCGTGCATGTGGCTCTGACCACTGGGTCACACAGATGGGTCCCTCTGCGTCTAAGTCGACACAGGGTCCCTGTTGCAGCAGGTGCCAGAATGTCCCCTTTTTAAGACTGAGGGATGCTCCTGTGTGTGGAGGGACAACGCTGTGTGTGTCCATCGTCTGTCCATGGATGTCCAGGTGGCTCCCACCTCCTGGCTGCTGTGAACATGCTGCTGTGGACATGGGGGTGTGGACAGCCCCTTGCGACCCTGCGCTCAGTTCTCGCAGGGGAATCAATGCCTCGGTTTTTACAAGTAGGACTTTCTACGGAGAACAATGCCTTAAATCAGCTGACAGTGTGTTCCCTGGGTCTGGGGGTGAGAGGGGCCGTGTGTGCCCACCCCTGCACCCCGTCAGGTCCCCACGTCCTGGGAGCCCCTGTGAGGGGCACTCAGACGGCAGAACCCGGCCTGCGTGTCCTCCCTTCTGTCCCCAGGACGGTGCCTGGTCACTTCGCCGGGCCGCCAGGCCCCGCCTGGGTTCCTAAACGGCACCCGGACGGCTGTTTGGGGAGGGGTCCAGGGGACAGTGGGCCCGTAGGGGCAGAGGAGAGGGCACTGTGAGTGGCATGAGAGCTGCCCTTCACCCACAGACCCTGAGGACCACCAGGGGTGGGAGGGAATGGGGGAGGGGGGCGCATCGGCCCCGGAGGGGGGGGTTCTGCGTCTGCCGATGTGGTCCAGGGTCCAGAGTTAATGCGGGTTCACAGTGTGTCGGGGGCGGGGCTGCAGGTGGATGCGCTGGAGCCGGGGGGAGGGGCGAGGAGGGGTGGGCGGCCTGAGTCGGGGGAGGGTCCCCAGTGGAGCCAGTGCTGCTCCGTGGCGGTTGGGGGCAGGGCGGCCTGGGCTCTGGGAGGGACTGTGTTTGCCGGGTGATTCAGGCGAATGAACACATGTGTGTGCCTGGGTTCCCGTCAGGGGACCCAGGTTTGCAGCCCCGCCTTTGGCCGCAGCTGAAGGGTCACCCCCCACCACCCCGTGGGGGCATCTGGGCCCCAAGGCCAGAGACTGGGTCGTGTTGGTCCCACCACCCACAGCAAACAGGACTATCTAAGGCGGCTTTCTGTCCCCAATCAGAGCGGCCCCTGTGAGTCAGCGGCCGGCGATAACAGCAACGGCAAGAGTGACACCCTGTAACCCGCGTCCCCCCCACACTGACCTCGTGTCTCCGTGGCAATGCCGGGACATCCCACAGGGCTGGGCCCCAGCCCCCTCTTGCGGCTCCCCCCAAACCCATGCGCTTACCCAGTCCAGGTGGGGACCCCAGAGAGCAAGGCCCCGGGCCTGGCGGGTCCCCACCCCCTGAGCACAGCCCCCCACGGTGAGTCTCCTGCCTGTGTCACTCAGCCCCCTGGCCCGGCTCCCGGCCCCCACATGCAGGTCCTCAAGCTCCCCTCAGGCTGCAGACTCCCAGCATCTCTGCTCCTGACCCGGAGTCCAGCTCCCGGGCTGGACGGGAGCCCCAGCCATGCACGGGTCTGAGGCAGAAGCCCTGGGGGGCCACTCACCCTGCACCCCTCCTTCTGCTGCAGGATTGCTCACTCACCCATCATCCGTCCATTTACCTATTCATTCATTCATTCATCCATCCATCCACCCATCCATCCATTCATTCACCCATTCATTCATTCACCCATCCATCCATCCGTTCACCCATCCATCCATCCACCCATCCATCCATCCATTCATTCATTTATTTATTCATCCACCCACCCATCCACCCATCCACCCATCCATTCACCCATCCATCCATCCATTCACCCATCCATCCATCCATTCACCCATCCATCCATCCATTCATTCATTCACCTTTCATTCATCCATCCACCCATCCATCCATTCATTCACCTATTAATTCATTCATTCACCTATTCATTCACCCATCCATCCATTCACCCATCCATCCATCCATTCATTCATTCATTTATTCATCCATCCACCCATCTATTCACCCATCCATCCATCCATTCACCCATCCATCCATCCATCCATTCACCCATCCATCCATCCATTCATTCATTCATTCATCCTTTCATTGATTCATTCATCAATCCACCCATTTATCCATCCACTTATCCATCCATCCACTCATCCATTCACCCATCCATCCATCCATTCCCCTATTCATTCATTCTTTCTTTCATTCATTCATTCATTCATTCATCTATCCACCCATCCATTCATCATTCACCTATTCATCAATTCATTCATTCACATATTCATTCACCCATTCATCCATTTTCATTCATTCTTCCATTCATCTATTTACCATTCATTTATCCATCCATCCATTCGTCCATCTCCATTCATTTATTCATTCATTCATCCATTTATTCATTCATTAACCCATTTATTCACTTGCCCACTCACCCACTCATTCATTCCATTATCCACTAATTCATGCATCCATTCATTCACTCACTCACCGTCCCACACTTTCCGCACCCCGTGGTGTGTGAGTTGCTCTCTCCCCGAGGTTCCTGGGCCAAGTCAGGGCCTGGGGAGGGGTCAGCTCAGAGACAGAAAACCATGTGACCTAGGAGCTTGGGACGAACCCTAACTGTGTGGGAAGCACATTCTCAGAACAGCTGTGAGGCCCCGGGTCCCAGAGCCCTTCCCGGTGGGGCCTCCTGCTCAGGGCCCCAGGGGGACAGCCTGAGCCCAGCGCTGCTGCGGGTGCTCTGGGCCCCCTGTTCATGCCCACAGCTGGGGCCAGGTGTGCATCAAATGATGGTGGCCTCTCTGCTGGGGCCCTGGGGGAATGGTTTCTGGGCTGGGGCCATTGGCATCTCCCTGGTCTGGTGGGCACACCTCTGCCCCTCGTAGCCACAGGCCCACCTGCGAACTGGTCTGGCTCACGCTGCCCACTGCCCCATGGGGTCAGACGCCAAAAGCATCACAGGGTCCCAGACAGCACTGGGCAGGGGCCGCATGGTGGGGAAGGGCCCTGTCCCTTGGGGTGCCACCCCTGTGTCCCCCTCCAGTGTTTCCAGACCCCAGGGGTCTGGACTTGGGGGCCCCATGGGAAGCAAGGCCCCACCTGGCCCTTGGGCCCATCCCTGCCTGGCTCCAGCCGCCAGCCAGTCCTGAGCCGGTGCCCACTGTTTACCTGGGTGAGGGGAGCCGCCGGCCCGCCCCACCCAGCCACGTAAAGCCACTGGGCCCGAGCCAGGGCTGGGGCTACAAAAGGCTCCTGCCGGCTCCCGCTTGTCCTCAGAAGCTGCCCCCGGGGACGTGCCCCCTCCCTGCACATGATGGGTGTCAGCCGCAAGACGCTGGCCCCGCTCTGGGCCCCGCTCTGGGCCCTGCTCTGGGCCCTGGCTCTCGCCCAGCAGGCAGGTGAGGCTCACACCGGCCGGCTTCCCTGGCTGGTCCTGGCCTCGTCCCCGAGCCCTGGCCCCGGGTGGCCCTGGTCCCAGGAGGCCCTGGTCCCGGGTGGCCCTGGTCCCGGGTGGCCCTGGTCCCGGGTGACCCTGGTCCTAGGAGGCCCTGGTCCCGGGTGGTCCTGGTTCCGGGAGGCCCTGGTCCTGGGTGGTCTTGGCCGTGTCCCTGAGCCCTGGTCCTGGGTGGTCCTGGTCCCGGGAGGCCACAGGCAGCTCAGAGGCCATGGCCTGCTCTCCGGACAAGCTGAGTGTGTCCTTGGGTGTCCCCAGCCCCCGCCCTGCAGTTTCCAGCCTCTGGGGGAGGGGCGGCGTTCTCAGGGCTGCAGGGGTCCCGGTGCTGGGAGGGGCCCCCAGGACCCCAGGAATCAGCCTCACTGGGTCAGCTGGTTCTCGGGGTGTCTTGGGGTCACCACTGTCCATGGCTCCTGCCCTGAGCCCCACCGCTCAGCAGCCCTGAACGCCCCACTTAGAGGGCAGCCCCATCCCACTCCTGACCCCCCGACCCCCAGCCGGCAGAGCCCGGGGGGGCTCCTGACAAGCCGCCCCCCTGCGTCTGACCTGCTGCGCCCTCAGGGGGCTGCCACCTGCCGTCCCCACGTGTGTGTGGCCCACCGTGCACATGCCATGTGCACGAGTGAATGAATAAATGAATGCATGGCCCCGGAGACACCCAGCCAGGGCCAGGGGACCCCCCCGAAATGCTCAGGGGCCAAGCTGTGGGGGTGCTCAGGGAGGGTGTGGCTCAGCCAGGGGCCCAGCAGATGCCCCCAGGCCCCCCAGCCCTGAGAGCGGCCATGCTGCCCACTCCCAGCTCAGGCCTGTGTGTCCCCCCTCCCCACAGGTGGAACCCTGGGTGGCTCTTCGGAGGCCGACTATGAGCCCCTGGACCTGCCCCTGGCCCCCCAGGTGCCCGGAGGTGAGTGTCCCCGCCCGTCACGGCTGCCGCCCCAGTGGGCGGGGCCTTGGGTGCCTCCCAGCTGCCCCCCAAGGGGTCAGGTCCGGGGGGCTGGGCACGTGGAAGCCCCCCATGCAGCCGCGGGGTCCCATGGGCCTAAGCACTGAACCCCAAGCACCTGGTGCTGTGGGGAGGGGGGCGTTCGGCCCGCCGGAGCCCCCCACACACTCTGAGCATGTGCAGTGGGCAGCGCCCAGTGGGTCTGGGAGCCCGCGGCCCCCTGGGCGCAGGCTGCCCACCCTCAAGGCCGTGTGTGCGGGAGGTGGGCTGGGGTGTGCACACCCACGGACCCTGTTCCCACAGACCACCCCGGCCTGGGAGTGACCATCCTGCCGCCTCTGAGGACCACGCCAGTGGTGCGAGGTGAGCGGGACCCACACCCTCAGACCCGGGGGGCCCAGACTCAGGTGCGTGGGGGTGCCAGGCGGACATGTCCTCAGCACGCGGCTGCTCCCCCCACAGCCCAGAACCCGGCGCACAATGGGCGGGTGTGCAGCACCTGGGGCGACTTCCACTACAAGACCTTCGACGGCGACGTCTTCCGCTTCCCCGGCCTCTGCAACTACGTCTTTGCCGCGCACTGCGGCGCCGCCTACGAGGACTTTAACGTGCAGCTGCGCCGCAGCCTGGGGCCCCCCACCGGGTTGAGCCGGGTCACCCTGAAGCTCAATGGCATGGTCGTCGAGCTGACCAAGGGCTCCGTTCTGGTGAACGGCCGCCGGTGCGTCTGGGCCCCTGGGTGGTCCGGGGCCTCCCTGGGGGCGTCTGGGGGAGGGACGTGAGGCTCTTATGCTGTCCCTGGGAGTCCCCTTCCCAGACCCCCAGGGCCCCCTGTCCTGCCACAGCCACTGGCACCACCAGGGGCCGCTGCTCACGTGACCATGGGGCTGCCCTGGCCTCCGCCGGCCTGTTCTCGCGGCCCCTGCGCCTCAGCCGGGCCCTCTGTCTGCAGAGCTCAGCTGCCCTTCACCCAGTCCGGTGTCCTTGTTGAGCACAGCGCCAGCTACCTGAAGGTGGTCGCCAGGCTGGGCCTGGTCTTCATGTGGAACCAAGATGACAGCGTCCTGGTGAGTCTGGAACATGTGGGGGGAGGGGCACCTGTAGCCAGACCTGTGCCCCCATGAGGGTGAAGGTGGGTGGAGACCCCGCCCACACGGCAGGGGAGGAAGGTGCCACGGCGACTCCTCCAGGCAGCAGCCCTGCTTGGCTCACAGCTGCGTGGACGTGCGGGGTGGGTGTCCAATCCCGGGTCACCCCCTGGGGATGTCAGGCTCCCACACTCCTCTGTGCGTCTGGTCCCGGCGTGGGCCGGGCGTGTGACACATCCTCTTGTTCCAGTTGGAGCTGGACACCAAGTATGCCAACCAGACCTGTGGGCTGTGCGGGGACTTCAACGGCGTCCCCGTCCTCAACGAGTTCTTCTCGCACAGTGAGCGAGCCCCAGCGCACGGCCATCCCCTCTGCTCCCTCTCCTGAAGCACCCCTGTCCTCCAGGGTTCAGGCTGTGTGCACCACAACCATGTGTACACGCACGCGTACATGCACCTGTGCACGAAGACCTGTACAAAGCCATGTACACACACATACAGATACATCCGCACACACACGCACAATCCCGCATGTACATGCACACACGTGTACACCCACATGCACACATATGCACACACATGTGCATGAACACCTGCACACAGCCATGTACACACACAGATACACCTGCATGATCCCACATGTACGTGCACACATGTGCACACCCACACACGCACATGTGCACGAACACCTGCACACATATATGTACACACATGTAAAGATACACCTGCACACACATGCATGATCCCACATGTACATGCACAACCACATGCACACGCACATGTGCATGAACACCTGCACACAGCCATGTACACACACGTACAGATACACCTGTACACACCCACACAATCCTGCATGTATGTGCACACACGTGCACACACATGCACACCCACCCACATGATCTTGTGTGTATGTACGCACATGCACACATCCACATGCACATGCATACACATGTGCACATCCACATGATCCTGGTGTACACACACATTCACACCCACATGCACATGCACACATGCGTGCATACCCACATGATCCTAGTGTACACACATGTGCACCCCCATGGCTCTGCATGCATATGCACACCCACACATGCACATGCACACACACATGCATACCCACATAATCCCATATGACCTTGACAGTGCAGCTGTGGGTTCTCTTGCTCTCAGTGAGTTGCTCTGGGCAGTGTGTCTCACTGACCACACACCCTCACCCGAAATTCCAGACCCTGTCCCTGCTGTTGGCCCTCGAGTCTTTACCACCACACACTGACCTGTTGTGTGACCCACACGATCCCCAGGACTTCTCTGCCAGGCCCATGAGGCCCCACAGGAAGCCCACCCATGAGGGGCTTCCAGCCATGGGGGACAGGGCCTGCCTCAGCGGCCACAGCCAGGGGTGCCCATGCAGGCTCAGCCGGGCTCCGAGGGCCCAGCGGGAGCTCAGGGTCACTGGGCCATATGCCAGCCAGGGGCCTGCGGCATCTCAGCCACAGGGCTCAGCCTCCACCCCTGCAGCCCTGTCCCCGGTGACACCTCATTTCATGTCCAGACCCCTGACGATCCTGTGTGGCCACCGCTTCCCTGGCAGCGTGGATGGGGGTGGTGGGTGTAGCTGGGACCCCCTCAGGCATTGGGGACCCGCAGAGAACCCACCTTGTGCTCCCTGCAGACGCCAAGCTGACCCCCATGGAGTTCGGGAACCTGCAGAAGATGGACGGCCCCATGGAGCAGTGCCAGGACCCGGCCCCCGTGGCCCCGATGAACTGCTCCACCGGCATTGTAAGCCCCCCGGGAGACTGCTGGCAGGCGGGGACGGGGGTTCGGGGGCGGAGAGCCCAGAGCCTTCCAGAGCCGAGACTCAGTGTGGGCTCCCGGCTGCCCGTGCAGGGCCTCTGCGAGGAGATCCTGATGGGGCAGCTGTTCCTGGGCTGCCACGCCCGGGTGGATGTGGGCAGCTTCGTGGATGCCTGCCTGCAGGACCTGTGCCTCTGCAGGCACACCGACCTGACCCACTGCGTCTGCCACACCCTCGCGGAGTATGCCCGCCAGTGTGCCCACGCCGGGGGGCTGCCCCTGGACTGGCGCGGCCCCGACCTCTGCCGTGAGTGCCCCCCCCCACTGCGCCCGCTGTACCCTTCCCGCCCTGCCGGCCAGGCGGGCCAGGTGTGACGCTAGCCGGCCCCTTCCCTCCCCGCAGCCCAGACGTGCCCCCTGAACATGCGGCACCGCGAGTGCGGCTCGCCCTGCGCCGACACCTGCTCCAACCCCGAGCGCTCCCAGCTCTGTGAGGACCACTGCGTGGCCGGCTGCTTCTGCCCCGAGGGTGAGACAGGGCCCCCACCCCGAGAATCACAGGGACGCGTTTGGGGGCCCCCGTGGCTGGCACTGCCATGCCTGGCTCTTGGGAGGGGGCCCCCGCTGACCTGGCCCGTGGCTGGTCTGAGGACCCCTGAGGGGCAGGGCCGCCAGGGACAGAGGGCTCGTCCCCTCCAGCCGCTCACGCGGTGGACGCAGCCGGGCACCTGCCACACAGCCTGCCCGCTTCCACAGGGACCGTACTCGACGACATCGGCCAGACCGGCTGCGTCCCTGTTTCCCAGTGTCCTTGTGTGCGCAACGGGGCCACCTACCTGCCGGGGGCCAGTTACTCCACGGACTGCACCAACTGGTAGGACCCCAGGCCCCACCCAGACCTGCCCCCTGACCTGCGCTGGGACGGCCCCTCTGCAGGCTGTGGCTTGGCCACGCCCTCCCACGCCCGTGGGCCGCAGTCTGGGTGCGGGTTGCAGCCCCGCCCAGTTGTCACCCGTGCACCTGCCACAATGGAGCCCGGGGGCCGGCACGCACACAGTCTCTCCCTGTCTCAGCACCTGCTCCAGAGGCCGGTGGAGCTGCCGGGAGGTTCCGTGCCCGGGCACCTGCTCGGTGCTGGGCGGTGCCCACGTCTCCACGTTCGACGAGAGGCCGTACACAGTGCACGGGGACTGCAGCTACGTGCTGGCCAAGGTGTGGCCCTGGCTCCTCCTGGGACAACGCAGCTTCCTAGCCCTGCCCCCGCCTGGGCTGCCTGTAGCTGGGGTCGTGCTGGGGTCGCCCCGGGGTCCCTGGCGCCCAGTCCTGCAGGGAAAGAGGTTTCCCGGGTGGGCGGGGAGGAGAGGGGCTGGGGGGGCCGGGCGGAGCGTGAGCCTCCGTGTCTGCAGCCCTGCGACAGCAGCGCCTTCACCGTGCTGGCCGAGCTGCGCAGGTGCGGCCTGACGGACAGCGAGACCTGCCTGCGGAGCCTGACGCTGAGCCTGGGCGGGGGGCACACGGTGAGTGCAGACCGGGGGTGGGGGTGGGGGTGCTGGGGGTGGGGGGCACCCCGCAGGGCCGGCCAGCGCTGCCCAAGCCCTGAGCCCAACGAGCATGGCAACTGCCAGGAGGCCCCGCCCACCCTGGCCCCACCCACCTTCCACCAGGCCCATCCCGGGCCCCGCCCACCCCTCACCACGCCCACCCCCTGGCCCCGCCCACCCCTCATAGGTCTTTCGAGGGAGCGCCCCATAGAACAGCGCAGGGACTCCGGGGGACAGCTTCTCTGGTAATCAAATCACTCAGGTGTTTACGTGATTAAAACATGAGAAGCCAGGATGGCTCAGTGGGTTAAGCGCTCCCTTTGCAGCCCCAGGGACTGAGGAGCAAATCCTGGCCCTGGCCTATGTGGACCCATATGCTGAACTGGGGTGTGCTTCCCATGCGGGGGGCCCCAGTTCGGTTATCCCCCACCCCAGTTTGGCCCCTGGCTCGAGGGGGCGTGCCTCCCATGCGGGAGCCCCCCAGCCCAGCTCCCACCCTGCACAGCCCCTGCCCCCCTGTGTGAAATGAAACCCCTTCTCTTTGTCTCTGTCCAAAATAATAAATCTTTAAAAAAACTAACAAACAACACTCAGTGCTCCGTCATCGTAGTGAATGGGGTCCTGGGAGAGGACCCCCAGCCTGGCCCATGGGAGCTCGTAAGGCCTCTGGGGTGCATGTCATGGACCCCGAGGCCCTGCCTGGCCCCCGGCCTGTGCCAACCGCGTGCCCTGCGCCCCCAGGTCGTCACAGTCAAGGCCAGCGGGGAGGTGTTTGTGAATCAGATCTACACCCAGCTGCCCGTCTTGACAGGTGAGGCGCCGGCCCCAGACTCCCCACGGGTCCCACCCCTCCAGCCCCACTGAGACCCGGGCCCCCTGTGTCCACAGCCAACATCACGCTCTTCAGACCCTCGACCTTCTTCGTCATCGTGGACACCGCCCTGGGTCTGCAGGTGGACATCCAGCTGCTGCCCACCATGCAGGTGTTCCTGAGGCTGGCGCCTGAGCTCCGGGGGCTGACCTGCGGTGAGGGGCCCCGCCCGCCCCAGACACCCTGAGCCCGCACCCCGGGGCCGGTGCTCACGGGCCTCACATCCCCCTCCCCCCTCCCCCCTCCCCAGGGCTTTGCGGCAACTTCAACCAGAACCAGGCCGACGACTTCCGGACGCTGAGCGGCGTGGTGGAGGGCACGGCCGCTGCCTTCGCCAACACCTGGAAGACCCAGGCCGCCTGCCCCAACGTGAAGAACAGCTTCGAGGACCCCTGCGCCCTCAGCGTGGAGAACGGTACCCGCCTGGCATGGCTCCAGCGGCTCGCTCCAGCCCTGGGGGGCAGGGTGGTGGCGGGGTAGCCAGGCTACTTGCCGGAACGTTGTCACCACGCCGTCCCTCCCAGCACCTGGGGCGCGTCAGGAGTTGGGGTACAGGGGAGGTGCACGTCTCTGTGCAGCCCCCCTCTGAGGGCCCCCCGTCCCCTCTGTCCGCAGAACAGTACGCTCAGCACTGGTGCTCCTGGCTGACGGACCCACAAGGCCGCTTCGCCCGGTGCCACAGCGCCGTGAGCCCTGGTGCCTACTACTCGGTAACACAGCCCACCTGCCATGGCCCCTGGGCCACACGGCCGCCCTCGGGGGGTCAGGGAGGGCCCAGCGTGGTCTCCAGGGCCATGGTAGCAGGTCTGAGGCTGGGCTCCTGCCTCCATCCCACTTGGCCTCCCATTCACTCATTCATTTGTTATTCATTCATTCACTTACTCACCCACCCACCCTGTTTCCTGAGGTCGTCTCCTGTCTCCAGCCCTGTAACAGGTCCTGACACCTCGTCGTGTGTGGGTTGGGGTCCTGACACCCACCGTGTGTGGGATGGGGTCCTGACACCCACAGTGTGTGTGGGGTGGGGTCCTGACACCCACCGTGTGTGTGGGGTGGGGTCCTGACACCCCACCATGGGTGGGATGGGGTCCTGACACCCACCGTGTGTGTGGGATGGGGTCCTGCCACCCCAATGTGTGTGGGGTGGGGTCCTGACACCCCACCATGTGTGGGATGGGGTCCTGACACCCTGTCGTGTGCGGGGTGGGGTCCTGACACCCCACCATGGGTGGGATGGGGTCCTGACACCCACTGTGTGTGTGGGATGGGTCCTGCCACCCCAATGTGTGTGGGGTGGGGTCCTGACACCCCGCCATGTGTGGGATGGGGTCCTGACACCCCGTCGTGTGTGGGGTGGGGTCCTGACACCCCACCGTGGGTGGGATGGGGTCCTGACACCCCACCATGGGTGGGATGGGGTCATGACACCCCGTCATGTGTGGGGTGGGGTCCTGACACCCCACCGTGTGTGGGGTGGGGTCCTGACACCCCGTCGTGTGTGGGATGGGGTCCTGACACCCCGTCATGTGTGGGGTGGGGTCCTGACACCCACCGCGTGTGTGGGCTGGGGGCCCTGATGCCCCGCCTCCCGTCCCCAGAACTGCCTGTTCGACACGTGTAATTGCGAGCGGAGCGAGGACTGCCTGTGCGCGGCGCTGTCCTCCTACGTGCGCGCCTGCGCCGCCAAGGGCGTGCTGCTCAGCGGCTGGAGGGACGGCGTCTGCAGTGAGTGTGTGGGCTCAGGGTCCCCGTGGCTGCCATGCACGCTCTGTGGGCCCATCCCCTGCACCGGGCCGGGGGGCCGGGCAGCGCCCAGGCCAGCGTGGCCTCAGGGACCCTGCCCGGGACAGACAGCCAGGGGCCTGGGGCGGGCGAGCTGTGTTCTGAGCGCGGCCCCCTCCCTGGTGTCCCGCAGCAAAGCCCATGAACACCTGTCCCCAGTCGATGACCTACCACGACCACATCAGCTCCTGCCAGCCCACCTGCCGGGCCCGGGGTGCCCGGGACCTCACCTGCGACATCAGCTTCGTGCCCGTGGACGGCTGCACCTGCCCTCCTGACACCTTCCTGGACGACGCGGGCACGTGTGTGCCGGCCACCAGCTGTCCCTGCTACCACGGGGACTCCGTGGTCCCCAATGGGCAGTCGCTGCACCAGGGTGGAGCTGTCTGGTAAGAGCCTCCCACAGGGCGGGCCAGCGAGGCCAGCGGGTGGGCGGCCGGCCAGGGGGGGAGGACCCTCTGACCACCATGTCCTTGCAGCACCTGCACGCAGGGCACGCTGACCTGCATTGGAGGCCACACCCCCGCCCCAGGTGAGCTGGGGACAGGAAGGGCGGGAGGGAGCCCTTGGTTATCTTCCCACGAAGCTTCAGCGTTCCAGGTCCCCGGGTCAGCGTGGCCGCCGGGTGGCTGCCAGCATCTGTCAGGCAGTCTCTGCCCTCACAGGGGTGGCGGGGCTGAGGGCCGGCCACACACACACACACACACGTGCTGAACATGCACACAGGTGCTGACACACGTGCACAAGCCCGTACGCTGCACGTGCACACTGAACGCAGGCGCACGCACCACGCACCGCGTCTTGGGCAGCCACAGGCTCGGCTGAAGGGGGCACGCGTGTTGCCTGCGCAGTAGCCGCGTCTCTCAAGAGCAGACCTGGTGGGGGTTGGTCGGGGTCCCCTGAATGGCCTCTGTGTCCCCAGTCTGTGCCCCACCCATGGTCTACTTGAACTGCCACAACGCCACGCCTGGGGACCCCGGAGCCGGCTGCCAGAAGAGCTGCCACACCCTGGACATGGAGTGTGTGAGTGCCCGGCCCCCGGTGCCCCCGGTGCCCCTGGTGACGCCCCACGAGGCACCTGTGTGGATGTGCCCCAGGCTGGTCCCAGGAGGACCCCTGCTCGAGCGCTTGCTGGCTCACTGCCTCTGGGGCCCCCACACAGCCCGCCAGGCCGGGCACACCCCACCCTCATGCGGTGGTTGTGCCCGCCCCACCCACAGTACAGCCCCCAGTGCGTGCCCGGCTGCGTGTGTCCCGACGGGCTGGTGGCTGACGGTAAAGGCGGCTGCATCGCTGCGGCTGACTGCCCCTGCATGCACAACGAGGCCAGTTACCAGGCCGGCCAGGCCATCCGGGTCGGCTGCAACACCTGGTATGGGAGAGCCCACGCAGGGGTCCAGGGAGATCCTATAGTGAGGCCCCCCGGGGCTGAGGCTGCACCCCAGGCAGGCCCGCAGAAGGCCACCATGCAGCCTCGAGGCGGGATGGGGGGCGGGATGGGGGTGGGACAGGGGCGGGACAGGGGCGGGACAGGGGGCGGGGCGGGGGGGCCGGGACAGGGGCACCCGCCCTGCCCTGCACACGGCCCCGGCCTGACTGGCAGTCCCTGCTCCCAGCACCTGTGAGAACAGGATGTGGCGATGCACGGACGAGCCCTGCCTGGCCACCTGCGCCGTGTACGGGGACGGCCACTACCTCACCTTTGATGGGCAGCGCTATAGCTTCAACGGGGACTGCGAGTACACGCTGGTGCAGGTACGGCCCGTGCACCCAGCCTCCCGGGGACCCTGCGCCCCCACCCAGCCCTCGTCCCGCCTCCTGTCGGGAAGCTGAGCGGGGTCCTCCTTGCCCCCCGCAGGACCACTGTGGTGGGAACGGCAGTGCCCAGGACGCCTTCCGTGTCGTCACTGAGAACGTCCCCTGCGGCACCACGGGGACCACCTGCTCCAAGGCCATCAAGATCTTCATGGGGGTGAGTGGGGGGCCGGGTGGGGGCCATGTTCACATGGCTGAGCCATGATGGGCCCCCCGGGGGTCGGCAGACCCTCTGGGCGTGGCCGGGGGTCCTGAGTGACATCTCCCCACGCAGAGCTACGAGCTGAAGCTGAGTGACGGGCAGGTGGAGGTGATCGAGAAGGGGGCGGGGCAGGAGGTGCCCTACTCCATCCGCCAGGTAGGCATCTACCTGGTGGTGCACACAGACGCCGGCCTAGTGCTGCTGTGGGACAAGAAGACCAGCATCTTCCTCAGGCTCAGCCCCGAGTTCAAGGTGGGGCCCCGCACCCCTGGCCACGGGCCTCACTCCAGGGGGCAGTGGGAGGGGAGAGGGACTGGGACCCCAGCCTCCAGGGAGGCGACATAGGGGGCTCTTTGTTGTGGGAGGCTCAGCACAACTCCCTGGCATCTGTGTGAAGGAGGTCTGTGCACTGGGGGGGCCTGGGGAGTCATTGGGGGGGCTGGGGGTTATTGGGAGGTTTGCACAGAGGGGGCTGGGGTTCACTGGGGGCTGGGGGTTATTGGGGGGCTTGCACAGAGGGGGCTGGGGGTCACTGGGGGCTGGGGGTTATTGGGGGGCTTGCACCAGGCTGCCTCAGGCATCCTCATGCTCTTGGAGGATGGATGGGGTGGGAAGGCATGATGTGTGGGGGCTCCGGCCCCTCCTGTGTTTGCCCTGACCTGGACCACACGTCTCCGCGTCTGCAGGGGCGGGTCTGCGGGCTCTGTGGGAACTTCGACGACAACGCCGTCAATGACTTCACCACGCGCAGCCAGTCGGTGGTGGGCGACGCTCTGGAGTTCGGCAACAGCTGGAAGTTCTCGCCGTCCTGCCCGGACGCCCCGGCGCCCGGGGACCCCTGCACCGCCAACCCCTACCGCAAGCCCTGGGCCCAGAAGCAGTGCAGCCTCATCCACAGCGACACCTTCGCCGCCTGCCACGCGCACGTACGCCGGGTGACCCCCTGGGGAGGCAGGGCCGGGTTGGGGCCGGGTGGTGGGCAGCGGAGGCCACGGGGCCGGCCACGTGGGACCACGTCCTGGCTGGCCCCGAACTCCGGGGGGGAGTCAGCCCAGGCCCCGGGGGCACCGCGGTCCCCAGCGTCTGAGGTCCCTGCCCCGCAGGTGGAGCCCGCCAAGTACTACGAGGCCTGCGTGAGCGACGCGTGCGCTTGCGACGCGGGGGGCGACTGCGAGTGCTTCTGCACCGCCGTGGCCGCCTACGCGCAGGCCTGCCGCGACGTGGGCGTGTGCGTGGCCTGGCGCAGCCCCGACGTCTGCCGTGAGTCGGGCACTGTCCGCGGTGCTGAAGCGCGGGAGGGGGCGGGGCTGCTGCGGGGGGGGGGGCGGAAGGGGCGGGGCAGCATGAGGGGCGGGGCGGCTGGAGGGGCGGGGCTGCGCTGGCTCACCCAGGGGGGCGGGGTCTGAAAGGAGGTGACATGAGGGGGCATGCGTGGCTGAGGGAGAGAAGGCAGGTGCGGTAGAACCTTCTGGAACCGCCCCCACCCCAGCCGAGATGGATCCTGGTCTGAGGCCGGTGTGGCTGGGGAGACACTCTGGCTGAGTCCCCCCACCCCGATGGGTGGGGCCACCGAGAAGCCCCGGGGGCCTGGGCTAGCCAGTGTCCCCACCGCCCGTCCCAGCCACGGGGATTCTAGGCCCACGTCCAGGAGGCACAGGGGACCAGCCCTCAGGACTCCATCGAGGATGGGGTGCAGGGGGCGGCTGCCCCTCCAGGCTGCTGCTCCTCGCGGCTGCTCCCCGCTGAGCCGTCCCTGCCCCTGCAGCCCTGTTCTGCGACTACTACAACCCCGAGGGCCAGTGCGAGTGGCACTACCAGCCCTGCGGGGCGCCCTGCCTGAGGACCTGCCACAACCCCCGTGGGCTCTGCCTGAACGACACACGTGGCCTGGAAGGTGGGTGCCAGCCGGGCTGGGCGCTTCCTGACTGCCCATGGTGCTCTTGTGGGCTCAACCCCATGCTCCCCAGGGCACCGTGGGCGGGGCCCGGTGTTGGGGGCGGGGCCGAGGCTGCTGGGCGGTCCGCAGGCTGGGACTCAGGCCTGTCTGGCCCGCAGGCTGCTACCCCAAGTGCCCGCCAGAGGCCCCCATCTTCGACGAGGCCCAGATGCACTGTGTGGCCACGTGCCCGCCCCCACCCCCGCCGCCCCCCTGCCAAGTCCGGGGCAAGTCCTACCAGCCGGGCGCCGTGGTGCCCTCGGACCAGAACTGCCAGTCCTGGTGAGCAAGCCCGCATCTGGGGCTTCATCCCACCGGGGCCTGGAGGGGGCCTGGGTGGTCAGAGGGGTCTGACCCAGGCCTCCCTGTGGCAGGATGGGGTGCTGGGGGCAAAGGGAAGGGGGTGCGCCGTATGGGACTGCAGTGGGGGGAGGCTGGGCCTGTCTTTCCCTGAGGACCCCAGGCCTGATGCCCTGGAGAAGTGGCCGGCAGAAATCAGGGGGGCCCCCTGGTCACCGATTGGAAGGGGCTCCCCAGTGCACCCTCGTGGGGGCTGCTCCTGCCAGCCGGCCCCTGCCATGGCTGCATGTCCTGCACCCTGACCCTTCCTCCCTCTGTCACCAGCGTTTGCACCGAGAGCGGCGTGCAGTGTACCTACGATGCTGAGGGTGAGCGGCGGGCGGGTGGCCCTCCTTGGGGCTGGGGTCTCGGGTCCCTGCCCACGCCCCACGGCCCTGACGAGCCCTCCCGCTCTGTGCACCCCCCCAGCCTGCGTCTGCACCTACGGTGGCCAGCGCTTCCGGCCCGGGGACATCATCTACCACACGACAGACGGCACAGGGGGCTGCATCTCCGCCCGCTGCGGGCCCAACGGCACCATCGAGAGGCGCGTGCACCCGTGCAACCCCAGCACCCCCGCCCCCCACACCACCTTCTCCTTCTCCACACCCCCGGCCGGTAAGGCAGACACACCAGGACCGTTACCGGTCCTGCTGTTGGGCGGAGGCTCCGGGCACCGGGCGGGCTTAGACTCGCTGCGCCAGGCCCCACCCATCCCCCCGACCTGGGCTGGGACCATCCAGGGCCTGACCCGGGGCCCCCAGCAGCGAAGGGCCCCTGGAACTCTGGCTTTTGGGGCCACACGTGCCGACTCTGCTCAGGGCACGCCTGGGGACTTGCTTCCCTTCACCGGGATCCATTTGCCTATTGATTCGACAGCCCCCGTGTGGGGCGCGTCCCGGGGGCTGGGCGCCTGAGACAGACAGACGCAATGAAGCCAGGCAGCTGACACACGCGGACAGCAATGGGGGGGTGGTGCCTGGAGGACCCCAATGTACGCGCTGGCCCCTGACGCGTGGCTCCTCTGCCTCCTCTTCGCCCGCAGCTGTGAGCTCCACGGGTCCGCCTGGCGCGACCGCGACCACGAGCCACTCCCACATGCGCACTCTGAGCGGAACCACGCCCCCTGCTGCAGGCTCCTCCCCCAGGCCTCCGTCCTCTGCTGCGTCCGCGTCCCCCAGCGCGGGCTGTGGGGAGGAGTGCTGGTGGTCTCTGTGGCTGGACGTCAGCCGCCCAGGATGGGGCCCCGACAGCGGCGACTTCGACACGCTGGACAACCTCCGCGCCCACGGGTACCCAGTGTGCCAGGCGCCCAGAGCGGTGGAGTGCCGAGCCGAGGCCGCCCCTGACGTGCCGCTGGAGGCCCTGGGCCAGCACGTGGAGTGCAGCCCCGCAGGGGGGCTCACCTGCCGCAACAGGGACCAGGAGGCGGGGCTCTGTGACAACTACCAGATCAGGGTCCTGTGCTGCTCCCCCCAGTCCTGCCCCCCCTCCAGTAGCCCAGCCGAGACCACCCCGCCCGCCCCCCGCAGGACAAGTCACGCCGGGCCCACGCCGGGCACCACAGCTCCCCCAGGCCCTGTGTCCACCACCAGCCCCACTACCCACTCTACAACGAGCAAAATACCTGCCCCAGGGCCCTCCTCACCTGCCCCAGGTACTACACCTGCCCCAGGCACCACTACAACCGTGAAAACAACTCTCTCGACCCCCAGTCCAACTCCAGTTTCAACTGCTTCGACCTTCTCGTCTGCGTCTGTCGCGACCCCGAGGCCTTCTGGGGTCCCGGGGGAGCCCACCGCCCCGGAGCCCAGCGAGGTCTCCTGTCTACAAGAGTCATGCGGCTGGACGGAGTGGCTCGACGGCAGCTACCCCGGGCCTGGCATCGACAGCGGCGATTTCGACACCTTTCAGAACCTGAGATCCAAAGGGTATAGGTTCTGTCAGAGGCCCAGCCAGGTGCAGTGCAGGGCCGAGCGTTTCCCGCTCACACCCCTGGCGGAGCTGGGGCAGGAGGTGGTCTGCAGCAACACGGTGGGGCTGATCTGTCTGAACCGGAACCAGCTGCCGCCCATCTGCTACAACTACCAGATCCGGATCCAGTGCTGCGAGTGGGTGGACGTTTGCCGGGGCAGGGGCACCCCACCCACGACATCTTGGGCCCCCCACTCAACCTCCACACGATACCACGGCACCAGCTCAGTACATGTGCCCCCAGCAACCAAGGTCACGCCTAGCACGCACACTGCCACCCCACCCTGGATGACCTCTGTGCCAAAAACCAGCAGCACCCCCGTGCCGGCCACCAGCAGCACCCCCGTGCCAACAACCAGCAGAACCCCCGTGCCAACAACCAGCAGCACCCC
>PVKE010011383.1:0-40402 GCA_004027555.1 Craseonycteris thonglongyai | reverse complement strand
TCATATATTTTACTTATTTTTAAAATTTATTTCTAAAATTTATCCGAAGAAAGTTTTTTTTATAAGATGGTTAACAGTCACTTCTGGGTAATTTTATATTGCTTTCTGCAACTTCCTATGTTTGAAATATCTTGTTTTAAAAAAGAATAAAATGAATAAATAAACAAGTAATATGACAATTGATAATAGCTACTTCTGGGTGGGGAAGGCTGAAGTAAACTTTAAATCAGATATCACATTAAAGTAGATAATATATTGTGAGTCTCTTTCAAATATTAACTCCTTTCTTTCTTACAATTACTTTCCTGGCAATACACCATTACCTTTTACTTCACCAATTTCAATCATGAGATTGAATACTGATTGATGTTCCCGTGAAGCAAGTTAGTAGTGATATCAGTAGTGATTATATAACATTCAAATGTTTTTCTCAGTATTTCCATGGAAAAATGAAATAAAAATTTACAGCACTTTCAATATCACAGTTTAAATGTATGTATATCCATATAGATCCAAAAAGGAAGTCTGATATTTTATTTCTGACTTTATCTAATTATAACAATAAATTGTATGATTAAATGTAATGAATAAGATAGTAACAAAGTTAAACTTTTAGATTGGATCCAAACTATATTATTTTACTTTAATAATTTATTCAAGGCCTTTGGCAAAAAATACAAAAGATGTGTTAGACATATTAAAAAAAAACAAAAAACTATACTGTAGAGCTAATGGCAGCTTTTTAATTTTTTTAGCAGGTGGCTAAAATTCTTTGTAAAGATTCAAAAATTAATGTAAAGTTGCTGAAATATAACAAGTCCTTATTTTTTTCTTATCTTCTCTCATTCTCAAGTTAAATGGCCCATTAAATGACCAGAGCTTTACCCAGTTATAAACAGAAATTCAATTATTATTTTCTCCAGTAAACAGCAACACATGTTATAGAGTCCAAATGATAGGTGTCCTGGGGAGTTAAATATGTTTATAATTACAATGTCTTAATGTGTAGGTAAGTCACTAAGACAGAAACCAAATGATTAACTAGAGATTGATACAACAGGATATTTTAGGATCCACAATATAATTGGAGGAAAGACTGATTCTATGTATTTGTGAAAATAAATTATTGTATAAGTTCAATTCCGGAAGCCACACAATCTCAGAAGGGTGTGCAGGATACTGGAGCATTAAGGAAGAAGGTGTGCCTGTCTACAAAACAGTGATCTGGTCACATGTGACCACATTATCAACCAGGTCTTTTTTTCCAGATCTAACAAAGACCACTTCAAATGGCTTAAAATACAGGCATGGAAATAAGATTAAAAACAATGTGAGCTTTGTCAATGTAGCTTTGACCCTAGTAACCTCAATTAAGATTAGAGAAATACTTCCTTTAATAGTTTCCAGTATGGATATTGAAAAAGCAATGCAACCCAGTTAGACAGTATAATGCACTGAGTGTTACTACCTGGTGAGTTTAAGCCAACAACAGCAGGGAAAATATCATCTAAGCTGCCAGAATTGTTTGGGTCCCATTTGTGAATGTTGCAATGTGTCAGACATGAGCTTTCCAGAAGCTGTATAGCCATTAAACTTCTGAGGCATTGCCATGCTAGTATAATGATGGATTATAGATTCAAAAATAAGTACTGGCTAGAATTAGAATACAAATTCAGCTCTTGAACATCTGTTAGAGAAAGTCAGTGTCCTAACTTGACATGAATATCAGATCTATGAACCCAAGGGGGAAAAAAGAATCCTGACAATTTATTCCTTGTCTGCATTAACTCTTACAGAAAGTAAAAAATCAGGAGAAAGTTAAAATTTTAGTCATAGCTTTCAATTCATTAAAGTGCTTTAAATTCTTCCATGACCACCTTTTGTAATTTTTTCCTTTGTGATTTTCATTAATGATTGCAGGTATCACAATAATCTTTTAAACTATTTTTCACTGTCCCTAATCTCCATCTTTCAAAATATGGGAAAAAAAATTCTTAATATGTAACAACAGACCCCATGCACCTGTAATAAGACTCTGTAGCAGCCCAACAACAGCCTGCCACAAAAAGTGCACAGAAATATCACTCAGTGACTGAGAAAAGACTTTGAGGTGCACCCAAACCTCGATCTTCACTTTGGAGCCTCACTTTGAATGAATAGATTTGTTCTAAACAGTTCTGTAACAAAAAGCTAGTCTCTTAACATAGGCTCCTGTGTTCAATTCCCCTTCAGGCGACTCTGCAATTACCAGCTAAGGCAGAAAAATCTCTGGCTGCTATTTTTGTCAATGTTTTCTCTGCCATACCCAGCCCAGTTTAGCTTCACTTTCACCACCAAAAATTACCTCTCAATGACCTTCCTTGGGTCTTCTCCAGCATTTTGACATTATGAGCCAACTCACACATGTCCTTGATCACTTCTTAAGATAACTGGTTCATCTCCTTGCTGACAATGAAATCAGGCTTTCTCCTAAAGACACCAATTTTCAAAACTTTCTATCAGAAGTGGTTTCCCTGTTTGTTATGCTTCTTGGAGTCCATTAGCCTAGCTTCACTTTTCAACAAAGCTTCCCCTTTGCAAGTACATTACATCTACTTATCTCACTATCTCTGTGTTTATTATTCACCAGCCTGTAAACACTGTTCTAACTTTCATGGTGAAATTTACCATCAAACTTCAACAGGCCAAGTTACAAATCTTCACCTCCATTTTCATCCTTGAGAAATACAGGTAGTTCTCTCAGCCTGATCTGACAGGTCATTGTGTCACTTATGCCAAAGTTCATAAATTCTAATTCTCTCATTTCTCCTTTATCCATCCTTTCTGGTACTCTCTTTCCCCACTCTCACTTCTAATACTGTATTCCTTTCCTATTTTTCTATATTATAGCTTTCTATGCTAGACCAACGTATTTCCTTCCTTATTTAGCTTAGACTCCAGAATTTAATTTTCCAATTGTATCCACTTTAGCACTCTCGAATATCTTACCTTTGGTTTCCAAAAGTTCCACCTTATGAAACCTAAACCCTCTTTCCATTATAACATTCTTTCCAATAATAATAAAATCATACCTTTAATACTTGTTATATATATTTCCTTAATCTGTTTGCTTTTCTAACGTTGCTTATGTTTGATCATATAGTTATTGACTTTTAAACATAAATTTGGGTACCCTAATCTGTCAGCCTTTTATTTCCTATAAAAAATAATCAGTAACATATCCTTTACCTATGTACGGACATCAATATTACATAGATGTGAAATTCAAATTTGGTCACGTCAACAAAATCTTTTTAAACACAAATACACTAGAAAGAGTACACACACACACACACACACACACACACATATATAATTTCTGGTCTTAAGGAGCTTGCAAACTTTGGGGGAAAACAAACCCATAAGCCAATTTCAATATTACATAGCAAATGTAATGAAAGATGTATATCAGCATATACATCTGATTAAGTGCATCTTGGAAGGCAGGAAAGAAATACATTCAGAGGTAAATGATATTTGAATTGAATCTTAAAAAGTCAGAAAGTGATATCTGAGGAATAAAAAAGAAAGAAGATGTTCTAAAAAAAGAAAGCCGCAGATTGTATATAAAACAAGGAAAGTAGCTAGACATGAACAAAAAGTAGAGTAACCTATGTCCTATCACTTGTTTAACCTGCGTTCCCCATATAAAAATTAATCACTTTCTCTCATTTGTTCTCAAAAAGTTTCTGTTTCAATAATAAATTACATCATATTAAGAGTGTTCAAGGGGGGTGCTGGGATAGCTCAGCAGTTGAGTGCTTGCCTTGTAATTGCAAGGTCCAGGGTTTGATTCCTGGCCCCAGCTTGTGCAAACCCCATATGCTGAACAGTGGCACAAATGGTAACCACCAGGAGAGCTCAGTGGCAAAAATTCTTGCCTCTGAGGGAAGATCCAGTTCCCATATCCACCTGTGTAGATTGAAACCATGTCATTAGTAATGATGTACAACTATGGAGACTGCTCTGGGCCCCTCACCATTTCCCTTTCTCTCTCCCTCACCTTCTTTCAAACAATAAAATAAATATTAAAAAAAAAAAGTATTTAAAGAAAAATGCTAAAAGAATTAGTTTGAGGAAGTTATTGTAAAACTTTCTATGGTTTGGGGATGCTACCCTGTAGTTTCTTAAAATCCCTGGAGTTGTAAGCAGTAATGTTGCCTAGTTAGTTTTATGGTTTTGATAGGTTTCTCCAGTGGCCATATGAGCAACGAATTTAAGTGGAGAGTAAATTGGAGGAATGGAAACCAGTTAGAAAGCTGTTATAAAGGTCCAGTGAGAATTGATGAGAATCTCAAAGAGTGCAGTCATGGGAACTGATAAGAAGGGAAGAACTTGGGGAAGACAGGATGGCTCAGTGGGTTAAGCGCTCACTTTGCAGCCCGGGGGACTGAGGATCGAGTCCCGACCCTGGCTCATGCGGACCCATGTGCTAAACTGGGGAGTGCCCCCAGTTCAATTCTCTCTCTGTCTCTGTATCTCTCTCTCTCTCTCTCTGTCAAAAAAAAAAAAGGGAAGAATTGGAGAAATAGTTAGCACATATAATCAGCAAATTTTGGTGCTCAACTTGATGCACTAGCCACTTTACTGCTGAAATAAGGCAACAGCAAAAGGTTAGAGAAAGGATGCCAATTCAGATTCTGTCAAGTTTAGTTGCTAATTAGAATGTCAAGTGGAAGATATAGTAGGAAGTCTAAAATTTAAGGAAGAATTTAGGGATGAAGTTATAGCCTGAAGGGGCATGAACATGCTCTTGACAGCTAAAATTCTGATATTACCTACAGTTTCTCCAGAAAATTTAAATATGTTCCCGACAGCAAAAATTCTGAAATTACAAGATGTTTCCCCAGGAAATTTACAAGTGCCTTTGGAAACCCAGAGAAGCTGTCATATTCTATTGATCCCTCTGTCTCCTTGCACTGGAGTTCCCCTCTATGCTCTAGTTACCCTTATCAACAAGGAATCCACTCCAAGACCCCCAGTGGATGCCTAAAACCACAGATAGTCCTGCACCCCATATATACAATACTATGTGTTTTCCTACATGCACATACATAAATACATACTTATGATAAAGTTTAAGTTATAAATGAGGCACAGTAAGAGATTAAAAACTATTAATAAAATAGAAAATTATGACAATAAAGTATATCGTAATAAAACTGATGTGAATGTGGTTTCTCTCTCTCAAAATACCTTACTGTACTGTGCTCACCTTTTCATTAAAGGAAACACTTTGTGCTTCTCTTTGGCATATCCCAATTGCCAGCACTACTACTTTGCACTTTGGGGCCACTGTTAAGTGACATAAGGGTTCTTTGCATGGTAGCACTGTGATATCACAACAGTCCACCTGACAACCAAGAAGACTACTAAGTGACTAATGGGTGGGGAGCACTGACTGACAGAGCGGAGAGGTCTGGGTGAGACAGAGAAGAACTTAAGAGATTTCATCACACTACTCAAGAATGGCACGCAGTTTAAAATTTATGGATTGCTTGTTTCTGGAATTTTTTTTAAAGATTTATTTTTATTGTTGTTTTTTTTTACAGAGAGAGAGAGAGACAGACAGAGAGAGAGAGACAGAGAGAAGGGGGAGGGCCCAGAGCAGTCTCCACAGTTGACAGCATTGGTTTTCCATATAGTTTCACTCCACAGGTGGGCACGGGGCTGCAAAGGGCAGGAACGGGGCTGGGAGCCTCCCACATAGGACCCGGCAAGAACTGAACTGGGGGCACACCCAAGTTCATTCAGCATATGGGTCCACATGGGTTAGCAAGCACTTAACCCGCCGAGCCATCCCAGCTTCCCCTGGAATTTTTTATTTAATATGTTTGGACCTAGGTTGACTGCAGGTAACTGAAACTACAGAAAGCAAAAACACAAGTAAGGAGGGAGAGGGGGCTACTGTATTATAATTTCTTTAAGCATTCAGACTATCTTATCTTCCTCTGTGTATCCCTCATACCTCATAGCATAGTGCATTACTCTTAGGGGAAAAAAAATCAATCAGTCAATAAATGTGTATTAAATTAAAAGGTCCTTAATAGAATAGATTATTGTTTTACTTCATCGAGGACATATGAGTAATGACTGGAATGAATTTATGTGGAATACCAGAGAACAACAAAATGCCTACAAGTTTGTGTGTCACTAATAGATAAGTCCAGGGCTATAACCCAAAGCAAAGAGAAAGAGGACAGACTTTTGTAGCATGACTTTCAAAGGTGAGACTTCCACCCAAATAGATGCCTAAAAGGATAGATATCCATTTAATCGCCACCACCCTGTGAGAGGCAGGACTCAAGCAATGTGGCTCAGACTCAGAAAGCTGTAACCTAAGCCTGAGCAGTAGGAGTTTCTTCAATATATTTCCACCAATTAAAACCTGGAGTGAAAACTGAAATGAGAGAGACACTTTGTTCATTTTAAGAACAAGACAAATTAGACCTGAATAATAATTTGAATTCAATTAGAAAAATTGAAAGCACCGTTATTTTCCATTTGAATAACTTCATTATCCCCAAAGGTGGTTTTTGTTTTTGTTTCTGTTTTTGGTTATTGTTTTGTTTTTCATCTTGTAAGACAATCCTTATTGAATATTGCAAGAATTATTTCTCTTTGCTTTGATATAGAAATTAAAACATGAAGAAATTCTTGTGGAACGGACAGGCTAACATCAAATTCCACACTATTTTTAATCCTAAACCACAATATATTAATGAAATAAAGGTGTTTTACAATTAAAAGGCTTTTAAAAATATTTTTGCTGAGATTGCTTGTATAGGAGTATACTTGAAGAGTCAATCTGTTGTTTAATTATCATTTAAATATGATATAACTTCTGTATTAGGAGAAAAGAATCCAAAACCCCCAAACAAGTAAAGACATTCAAACATAGAATTTAAAGAGAGTTTTGTTGTAGAAGACCCTAAATTTCAATATCATTCAGGGTAGAAAAAAAAAGAGGTTAGTCCACAATATTCCTAAATGTTAATTTCATGATCTGGAACTCTTAGGTAATTTTAGGAAGAGTAGCAAAGAGATGAAAGCTCAATAGTTCCATCATCTATGACCACTCCTGGAGAGTAATGGGAGACACTACAATAAGATGATCAGAAATATGTGCTTTTAAATTAAAAAAAAAATGCAAACAGTAACATAGCTCAATGAAGCTGATATCTGGGGGCAATTTCTTCTTGATGTAAGTACTTTTACTATGACTTTTACATAGCAAAGATTCTCATGAAAAGAAAGACTACACAATACAATGAAAGTACTGTCCATCCAGCAATAAGCTGTAAGTAATACAACTAAATAACAACATCTAGTCTAATGTACTTAGGTGCCATGACCCATGGCTATATAAATGACAATGGCATAGTGGACTGGAATGCACAGGGGAGGTTTTTTTCTAAGTTCAACTACCTTGAGGTTTTATGTCCTCACTTGCAAAAACCTTTGAGTATGTGTTCTCAGAATTCTTCCACAGTGTTTTATTGTGGTTTCCAAGGTTCATTTCATCCTGGATTGTGACCTTGTAGTGAGCCAGAGCAGTAATGTTGCTCCAAGTGCCATGCTTTAGCCTATCTGAAGCCGAATGCAATTTATTCTCTTGATATGAGCAAGCACTTTCTTTGAGTCAGGAGTTTATAGAAGATTATGTAATAGAAGATAAACCAAGAAACAAATAAGGAATTCATGACTTTCATCACCATTATAATGCATCTATTCTATTAAAGTATATTTATGTATAAAGATTCTGAAAGTCTAAAGTGACATACTCAGAGACCTGGTAATATTGCATATCTGCTATTATTCTCTATTTCTATTTTTCTAAAAGTTATGGACTTCTTAAGACAAGGACAAAAATATTTAATTTTTTATACTTGACCTGGGACATGTTGGGGGAACACTAAAATATTTGTTGAATGAGCAAAAGAAATAAGGGGGGAAGCTGGGATGGATCACTGGGTTAAACACTCACTTTGCAGCCCTGGGGACTGAGGATCGAATTCTGGCCTGGCCTGTGGGGACCCACATGCTGAACTGGAGTGAGCTTCCAATGTGGGAGGCCGCCAGTTTGGTTCTCAACCCCTGCCCGCCTCCCACCCCAGTTCAGCCCCTGGCTTGAGGAGCGTGCCTCCTATGTGGGAGGCACCCAGCTCCATTCCTGCCCTGGGGGGCCCCCACCCACCTATGTGGAATGACACCATGTCAAAAACTGATGACGTACAACTATGGAGACTGCTCTGGGCCCTCCCTCTTCTCTCTGTCTCTCTCTGTCTCTGTCAAAAACTATAAAATAAATCTTAAAAAAAAAAGAATGGCTAAAAATAAGCAACCAATAAACATAATGACATGTGATAGCTGCATGCCAAGAGAGATACAGAGTTATATAGAGTCCTTTTGAATTCCAATACTGATTTGTCATTCTATTTAATTTAAGAAAGTTACATGTTCTATTATTTCATAATTTAATTGGACCAAGTATCAGTACACACACACACACACACACACATATTTAGTAATAATTTATTTTGAATTTCTTGGCAAGACATAATATATATTTTAAGTAATATGAAGCAAACAGAATTCTTCCTATTTGTATAACTGAAGTTCAAAAGAAAAATACAACATCTCCATCTAAAAAATTTGGTTAACTAATATATGTCAATCAATAGAAACATATAGTTTTAAAAAGCTACCCTAGTTCTCAGTCCTAGAAAACATTAACTTTGCATCATTGTTATTGATTCTCCATTCATATATCTTGGTCCCTGTAATAAGGAGTCTGACTTATTTTTTGGTGTTTGCTGATGGCTCTTTTATCTCCTACCTCCCTCTTCACCTTTGCCCCACATCTGGGCAAATGAATAAACTTGTGAGAAATTCAAACAAGTCTCTACCAAGCAACACTCTCAGGTTGAGCTTCACCCTCTAAAACTGTAAAATCCCCAAGCCAGTCAACTTGCCCTGCTCTCTCTCAAAAAGTCTTAATTATGTAGATAATAATCTTTTCATAACCGCTTGTCATGAAGGAGTGAGTGAGTGAAGCTTCATTAGTTTCCATTGTTCAATCCAAATTTTGGATGGGTATTCATCTGAATCTACACAATGGCTAAAATAGTCTAAGTTAGGTTTTGGTTATTGGTTCTCCTTTGCTACTTTCCTTAATCTAAAATAATGTGTCCACTTGGTGTTTGCCTGAGAGAAGGGGAGGAGGGGGGAAGAAGAGAGAGAGGGGAGATGGGAGAGGGCACCAGCATTATGGACACATTCAATGGTTTGTTGGTTACCTGGAGAGGGGGGAAGAGGGGAGAGGGAGAGTAGTAGGGGGAGGTGGGAGTGGGCACCAGATGTATGGTGATGGAAGGGAAGCTGATTCTGGGTGGTGGGCACATGGTGCAATGCAAGAATGATGTGATGGGGACTTGTACATCTGGAAACTATCTGATTGTTACCAACCAATGCTACCCCATTATATTTAACAATAAAAAATAAAATAATAATAGAAAAAAAATATTTTAGAGCATTAGAACATTAGGCAGATAATTCAATTTTTTTTAAAATTTTAAATGAATAACCACTGATAAGATGCTTACTTTGGTCTAGGTACCATTCTGAGTGCTTTACAAAACTTATTTAGCCCCTGTGACAATTCTAGTTGTTGGATATGGCATGAACCACACCCACCTTGCTGAATACATATGAAGAAATTGAGGCACAGAGAGTGATACAGTTTTTAAATGTAGAGCTTGAATTTCAACCCAGGTGGTCTGGCTTCATGGATATAGCTCGTTTAATATTGCTTATAAAGAGAGTTTATTTTGACTACTTCACAGATTTAGTAACTGCACTATAGAATTTTACTTACTGCCCATATTTCTTGAAGTTTTTTGCACAGAGGTTGGAGTCTTTACTGCCTTTTTAAATATATTAATAATACTTTAACACATACTAAGCACTGCTTTCACTAGCATGCATCCTGCCCACCTGATCTCTGCTTTAAAACCTCTGTCTCCCTATTCCTCACTTCTTTCCAAAATTGTTTCCATTCCACAAAGCACAAATCTTCAGATTTTGAAGCAAATACAGCAATATGTAACTTATCCTTATTCCCACCCAAATCTATTTGCCCCATTTAAAGTTTCTATGGCATTTTATATCTCTATGGACCATTGATTGCATGTTGCTTCTAATGATTCTAGTTTAGAGAAAGTAAATTTTGTGTTAATAATCAGATTATATGACTTTGACATCAGAAATCAAGTCTTTATCCTGGGTCAGGCATATGCAGAAATATATATTTTTGATACAGAATTGTCAACTTTTTTGGAGTCACAGAAACATACATACTTTACTTGGAAAATAGAACTCTGCTGTATTTTTCAAGCCCTCAGATAGAATAAGCATCTCAGGATACGAAGGTTGGCAATATATCTCTCCCCACCACTATTCCCAAGTTTCACCTTGTGTATATAGCAAGGGATGTCCACCCAGGCATGAAGAATAGAGGCTAAATGAATTGTATTTGAATTGTGAAAATGGTGCACTTTATGTGGTTAGGGCACATTCCACATTTTCTTTCTTTCTTAAAGAATGTGACATTTGTGTCAACTCTTGAAGAGCAGGGCATCCTCTTGGTCTGGATAAAAACTCATTAAGCTAGTTCAGTAGGGAACACCAGTATCCACATCTTACCCAGTCTTTCCTTCTCAAATAGTTTTCATTAACTCTCTGAGTTCTAAAACAAGTCACTCTTATTTTTTCATTATATGTTTCATATAATTTATTGTACATAATAAATAGTTTGCAAGAGTTGGGTTTATGAATAGCTTGAAACAGGTTTTCCATGTCCAGACCAAGCTGCCATAGTAACCATTTTTCATTTCTGCCAAACGTATGGTCTTTTCCTTTTTTTTTTTTTTTCTGCCTTAAAATATGTTGTTTAAAAAAGTTCCAAATTATTCAGGGAAGTTGATCAGATTTCATTAAAATAATGACTTTATTGTTAACAAATGTTCATTTCAATTTCTTATTAAATAACTTTTTCTTGCATTATGAGCATCAAACTGAAAATAAAATATATAGTTTAAATTTTTATTTAATGATATTTATCATAAAAATAAATTAAAATACATTCTTGTTCTCCTCATATTTCCCCATAAAAAGAATCTCTGCTTTTTTCGAAGAATAGAACAGGAGCAAGGCCAGGTTAAGTTTCTGCCAGATAGTGCCATGTAGGAAGTCTAGGAGGATAGTAGGCTATTCTGTTGCGTATTTATATCCAAACTTCCTAATAGGCAAGAAATTTTTTTTTTTAAGTTTGTGTCCACAGGTGTTTTTTCAACTCTCATCATTGTAATATTTTGACTTTTCAAGTGTCTAGCATCCAAAGTCAGAACCCTCATCAAGCAACCAATACCTCCTAGATAAACCTGGAAGTGTCAAAAGTCAACTTAATTCAAAAGCTTGCAAAAACTGTACTCAGTAGTCATTGCTTCAAGTTCTCATACAAAAAGCTACCTTTAGAAGTCAGTGTGATATATGACCATTATACCAGCAAGTGTCATGGAGGTAGTAGGGACTGGCTGTGTTTTAGCAAGTTGAGAAAGAGCTGTTTATATGAGGACAGTTTTTATATTAATGACCCATTTACTTCCAGGGCTTTAAAAATATATATGTATAATTTTAAAACTTTTATCTTTTCAACCTCTTCCAATGAGAAATAATTAGCTTAGAGAAAAATAATTATTAGTCCAGGGGTCTATTTCCTACCTTAGTGGCACTATGAGATGCATACATTTTTGTCATTAACCATTAAAATGCCTTGCTTTAATGTACTTTCCAAAAAACTTCTTTGCACTACATACACAACATTCTTATCCATTAAACTTGACTTTAATTCATTCATACTTCTCTCTGAAATATCATATATGTCCCACCCTTGAAGCCATATAGTCAAGAGTATTAATAAAATCTGGACACTATCATCAAGGATATAAATAAAGCATAAAGGTGAAATAAATGTAAACATTGGAAACAGATTGTGCAACACATTGAATGAGAAGCCAAAGAATTTGGATTATACTACCCCTATTACTCCTAGTAATGATACCAATCATCATTACAATGACTACCCCTATTACTCCCAGTAATGATACCACTCATCATTACAACGATTTCCACTAGTTATAGTTAAAATTTTGAGTGTGTGTGAGCTGCAGAAACCATTTGCATCTTTTTAAGCTTATTAAGCAGGTGGTAATGGAGATCAACTGGAGGGATCCAGGGTATCTCATGGAATCCTAGGAAAAGGTCAACATTCAGCCTTAGGTACTATAGAAAGTAGGAAGCATGAGCCATTGGAATTCAAACTGCAAGAATATTTGAGCCTTGCCTCTTGAAGCTGCCACTAAAGTGAAATAGCTTCCAGCTCCCAGTCTAAGGCTCTTGATGCACAACCCAAAATTCTGTGGGAACAAATCTAACTGCCCAGCTTGAGTCATTGTCCACTCCCAACCAGATCTAGCTAATTGGAAAGAGTTGGGTATTACAGGTATTGTTATTGAGGCCCACTCCTGGTTATTGAGACCAAGGGAAATCTCTTTGAGAAGAGGAACTCACAGTGAGATAGTTAGCAAAAAATGCCTCTATAACATCAATCAGCATTCTGTATGTGAAGCATTGTGCTAAATACTTTCCCTGTATTATTTCAAATAATCCCCAAGAAGTCTAATACAGTAGTACTACTATTATTCTCATTTTACCTATAAAAATTTGAGATTAAAAGTGGGTAACAGTCAATAAGTAGTGGAGCCCAGATCTAAAATCTACTCTTGCTGGCTGTACAGCCTATACTCTAACCTTTATCTTGACGTCAATCCAACAGGCTTGCTTGTAGACTGAGTTATGGTGCTTCTGTCTCCCTGAGTTTCTGTCTGCAGTTCTTAATTTTGGATAGGTAAAGAGTTGACTGATTGAGGAAATCATTTTTTTTTTTTAGAGAGACAAAAAAAAAGTACAGAGACAGAGAGAGAAAAGAACTGGGGGAAATCCCAAGTTCAGCATATGGGTCCACACAGGCCAGGGCCGGGATTTGATCCTCGGTCCCCAGCGCTGCAAAGTGAGCACTTAACCCACTGAGTCATCCTGGCTTCCTCAACAGAAAATCATTTAAGGAGTTAATAAATGTGTGTTTAACTAGTGTCACCAAAATACTTACCTTTTCTCACCACATCCTGACATGAAAAGGAAAAGGAATATATTCTACGAATCCATATGTTTGTTTTCTCATGGACTCTATGTGATATATGGTACTTAAACATAGATGAACTGATACCATTAGTACTGATTCCAGAGTAGATATATCCTAGAGTTAAATAAGGCTCTTGTTGTTGTTGTTTGTTTTGTTTTAGTGGGAAACAACCCTCCTGTTATCATACTATTTCTATGGGAAATTCTAAACATTTGACTTAGGCATAAAGTTTGAGCATATGTGACAGCTACTGACCAGTCAGATATTTCCAATAGTCAATTTCTTTTGGAGACAATCTCTATAATAGAAACAAAATATGCATTTATATAATAAATGAACTTGGACCAGAAATGGAAAGTGGGAAATAATCTATATCCTGGGCACATGTGGAGATGGAGGAAGAACTGCGAAGTTAGGTGAGATAAATCCAGGCTGGCGCTAACTTACTGCGTATGTTTGCAGAAGAGAGGTAACACTTTAGGTCTGGCACTCAGCCTCTTCAAGAAAAGCCCAGTTCATCACCTCAGCAGAGATCGAGTGATATTTGGATGATGGGTGGTGGCGGAAGGTGAAGAGAGAGCAAAGTTTTGGCCTCTGCTGATTCATATTCTCAGGTTATACTAAGTCCTAAATTCACAAGTGAGAGACTTTTAATGAGGAAAGTCACACTACATTTAAATGCTACAATAAAGTGGGTTGAAATCACCATCAGGGTGAGTGTGTACAACCTTCAATGAGGAATCATGAGATTTTCCAGTATAGTTAATTTGTTCTTGATAATAAACACTTTACTAAAGCACTGTAGCTTGTTGACTTTATTTTGGGCTGACTAGAGGAAATAAAATCTTCAATGAAATGAGAAAGTTTGGTCCTAGATGGAGGCCAGGACTCTACTTTTTTTTGACAGAGAGGGACAGACAGACAAAGAGAGATGGAGAGAAGGGGGAGGGTCCAGAGCGGTCTCCATAGTTATATGTCATTAGTTTTTTATAGTTTCACTCCACAGGTGGGTTCAGGGTTTCGCAGAAAAGGAACCTGGCTGGGAGACAAGAACTGAATTGGGGGTATACCCTAGTTCAGCATATGGGTCCACACTGGCCAGAGCTGAGATTCGATCCTCGGTCTCCAGGGCTGCAAAGTGATTGATTGCTCAACCCGCTGAGCCATCCTGGCATCCCCAGTACTCCACTTCTGTAGTGGCATTCTCTGCAATGAGAAGATGAGCTGAGCTCCCTGGGGTGGGTGAATTAGGATGAGACAAACCTGATTGTTTCTCTTGTTCATCATGATGTCTTCATAAACACTACAAAAGAGTTAAGGAAAAGCTAAGAATGCAAAAATATCCGAATTTACATTCAGGAATGAATTAATTAGGACACAACTAATTCACATATTCTGATAACAAAAATAAGAACCTGTGAGAAAGTACATTAATTCTCTATCAAAGAGGGAAACACATGCAGACATTGTTATTTAAAATTCAGTTTAAATATAGTCCTAACATAGTACAGATTACTTTTTGTGGTCATAGAGAATGTACTTTTGACTAATTCATCTGGCTTAAGCTTTCAAGAAGATTCTGGCAAAAAAAGGAGGATTTATTGTCTGAGGGGATGTACAGAACATACGTAAATGGCTGTGATGCTAAATGGCTCAGGCAGAAGGGTGAGGCACCTCCATTTGCTGGGTCAGAGGAAGGGACAGGTGTAAGTATTGACATTTTCTCACTTTCCTCACTGACACAAGCATCCTTTCAAGGGTAGAGAAGAAGAGGAAAGACACCGGGAGAGAGTTAGAGAAGAAGAAAGTAGAGAAATAAAAGGGTAAAAAGGACAAAACTTGTTATGGAATTTGAATATTAAATAAAGGTTAAGGGATATGGAAATATCTGCCCCCCAACCCACACACAAAATTTTTAGGATATTAATAAATGATTCCTATTTAAGAGAGAGAAGATCTCTGAAAAGCTAAAAACATCTTCAAAAAATTGGCTACAACTTTCTTTACACAAAGACAAGTTTGAGAGATATGAAGAGTCATGGGAGAAATATTTTATAGAACAAAAATATTTATTCTTGTTTCACTTATGAGGATATCAAGACAATAGTCTCTGGAGGAAATCATGCCTGTGAAAGATATTTTAAGGTCAAAGTTTAGCTGATGCATAAACCAACTCACCAACAATGAAAAATATGAAATTCTGTTTTGAAAGACACTGATTTTTCTTTTTTCCTTTATCCATTTGGTCCTTTTGTCTTTTACAAAATCCATGTGCAACTCTAACAATATGATCTTTTTTACCTGTTAAAATTTGAAACTTGTAATGTGATCAGAGAATTCAAGCCCCATGTGCAATGTTAGAAACTTAGTTTTCTTGACATATTTCTGATAATTTCTTGAAAGAATAAATTTATCTTGTACTAAATACCATCAATCTTCCACCTTTTTTATACAATGCATTCTAAATTTTTGAAAAAAGTTCTTCAATACTATAATACATATTTTTTGTGTGGCTCAATGTCTTTTCAGCTGATGATGAGAAAATCAGAAATACATTATTCTTCCTAACTTGAGTTGAATGAAAGTCTTCATTTAAAGTAACTTAATTATATACAGAAAGTATGTAATAAAATAATGACCTCTATTATAACTCATAAGTAGCAATCAAAATAATGATGAAATCAGATAATAACTTTGATTATGTGTAGAATTCCTCTTTCCTTAGGTATGTTATTACTCCCAGAACAGGATGGAAACAAAAGAATTTGGCTGGAAATCAGCTCTCTGTTGATCACATGCCTAGTACAGTTCTCTGTGCCCAGTAGTTTCTCAATAAATATTCAGCGATGATTATAATGAGTCTTCTGGAAACATTGTAATGTGAAGGTATGCACAGATCTGAGATTAGAAAAAAACTTGTCAGTGTAATTGATTGTGTCAAAAGAAAAAGAATTCTATATACAATATCAATCACATAAACTGTGAACCCAGACAAACACAATTCCTGGATAGCTTTTCTCTTTCAATTTTTTTTTTTTCTGGCCATTCCACATACTAAACGGAGAGAGACTCATTGGACAAATTTGTCATTTGATTATATTATTCAGGGGCAAGGCATAGAGACCACACTGTTGCCAAGTGTTTCTGGAAGGTGTACTTCGTCTCTTGAACCAAGTCCTAAATTTCTGACTTTTGTCTTCCAGGGAATAGTTCTACAGAGCATAGTATTTTGGAAGGTCCAGAAATTATTGTCATTGTGCCAGTTTAGGCCATTCTGAAGTCAGAAAACCAAGTTGCAAATGCCTTAGGTGTTTAGATTAAGGAAATACATGCTGAATTTAGAAACATAGCTCTGATTATCTGCAACTTGTGCTGTTGTCTGGGACAAGTTAATATTAGACCACTGGAAAAGTGGGCCAGTTATTTCCTTCCATTTCCATCACCCAATGGCTTTACTTTTAGCAAAAGCGAATCTTATAGGTCCCCAAAGAGAAAAGGAAAGAGTAAATAATGAAGTTGTTCAGGCCAGGAAGCTGGAAGTCAATCTAGACTCTTAAGACTTCATTTCTCGTGTTCTTTATGTAATCTATGGCCAAATTTTCTCTGCCTTCTCAAAATACTTGAAATCTTTCTATTTTTCTCTAGTCTGCTTTCACTTTTATTCCATATGTGAAATATGAGGTCTGAGAATTAAGTTCCCAAACTCATCCTAGAAGAAATGCTACATACGTCATTACTGAATATTACTACTGTCACCTTTGAAGTACTCCCTTTGGGAAGTTATGCATGGGTGCCAATACCTCTTCTACCTTTCTTTCTTTCTTTTTTTTTTTTTTTAAAGATTTATTTATTTATTTTATTGTTTTTGACAGAGAGAGAGAGAGAGATACAGAGACAGAGAGAGAACTGAGCTGGGGGCACTCCCCAGTTCAGCACATGGTTCCACACGGGCCGGGGCCGGGATTCGATCCTCGGTCCCCGGCGCTCAAAGTGAGCACGCAACCCACTGAGCCATCCCGGCTTCCCCTCTTCTACCTTTCAAAGCAATTTTGAAACTCTTTCTGAAATGGCCATTAGAACCATTATCATATTACCCTTTATGTACCGAATGTCATCAAAATGTCTTTCTTTCAATATTACCTTTAACTTTGGGTAAAAAAAAAAAGTTATTGGGGGCCAGATCAGGTGAGTAGGGAGAGTTTTTCAATACAGTTAGTTCTTTACTGTCTATAAACTCCCTCGCATACAGTACTGTGTGAGTTGGTGCATTGTTGTGATGCAAGAGTCATGAGTTATTGGCAAAAAGTTCAGGTTGTTTTATCACATTTTTTCACACACCCTTTTCAGCAATTCCAAATACTCAACTTGGTTGACTGTTTGTGCAATTGCTACAAATTCATAATGATTAATTATTCTGATATCAAAAAGTGTTAGCAACATCATTTTGACTTGTTATGGACTGGTGGAACATTTTTAGTCATGAAGAATTGGCTGACTTCCATTGAGCACTTTGATGCTTTGTTTCAGGGTTGTATTGATATACCCATGTTTCATTACCAGTGATAGCATGACCCAAAACATTGTCTTGTCTCTCTGAAAGGTCTTGGCAAACTTTGACTGACTCTCCTTTGCTTTTGTTCGTTGGTGAGCTCCTCTGGGACTATTTTGCACACATATTTCTCATGCCAAGATTTTCAGTTAAGATTTTCCTGTTTCTCTATCAATGTTTACTCGGTTTGCTATGTTTCCCACAATCATTCAACAATTTTAATGCACCAATCAACAAATTTTTGCAGTTTTCATCAGTTCTGCTTGTTACCGGCTGCCCTGAACATTCTTCACCAGTGATGCATTCTCTCCCCTCAGAAAAACATTTACTTCATTTATACACCGCTATTTTCTTCATGACATTACCCTCATAAACTGAAACTAACATGTCCCTGATTTCACTTCCACTTTTGTCAAGTTTAACAAGACATTTAATGTTTGTTCTTTGCTCTAATTCAAGCTTCGACAGTCTTTCAATGACACACAATACAGGCAAGAACAATAAGAAACGTCTCAGCAAGACAAACACAGTTGAGAGACACTTCTACACCAAAGTTATGAAACCTTACCGAGTTGTTTATACAGTGTTGCCAATGTAAGTGCACAGTGGCAAGTTTGGGAACTTAATTGTTAGATCTCACATGCAATAAAATATATGATTTGAAACCTACATGTCTTTAACCTCCTTCAATCCATTTATCTCTCGGTAGTCTGAATCATTTTTTAAGTATTTGGACATGGTGTATTTATTTTGTATAAGACACTGTGCAAAGGCACTTGACCCTATCAAAAACTCAATTTGATCAATAAAATTGTATTAGTTTTCTATTATTTCTATGAAACTATGACGGGCTTTAATGACTTTAAACAGTGTTGTGGCAGCAGCCATCGTATGAACTGTTGCCAATTCCCAGGATATCCCCGTCAGTGCCCTTGGCCTGAAACGCTTCCTTAAATGAAGGCCAGTGCTCAGTAATAGCTCAGGTTATCCTTCTTTATTCATAAAAATCTTTCCCTGTCCTGGGTGCATAGTGAAGTTCTTTGTACTGCTTAAGTGGTGGATCACATGGCTCTTGGCCAGTCCCACTATTATATCTGCCCTTTGAAGAAAGGGAATAGGATTTTCACACACAAGGTGCTTGTTGGAACAATGTTTTAATACAGAAAGGAGAAGAGAAGCAGCACACACTACAAACACTAATCTTGCTGTGTCTCTTGTCTATTTGTGATTAAAATGTTTCCACTACTGCCTTTGTGTTGAGTTCCCCTTGACCGCATCGAGTCCGTAGGTGGTATGGTGAGCAGAGTTCTGAGGCCTCCTACTTCTGGTGGTTGTCAGTGTTATACTCTTTGCTATCCTCTACGTGTGGGAATTCTCACCTGAAATTGATAGTTGGATCTTCCCATCTAACAAACTGAAATTTATTCTCTTTCAGTTCTAGAGGCCAGAAGACTGAAATGAGTCCACCAAGTTAGAATCCACGTGTTAGCCGATAGGCCCATATCTGTGTGGAGGCCCCAAGGGAGAATCTGTTTCTTGCCTCTTCCAGTTTTTGGTAGATGTCATTGTTCCTTGGTTTATGGTTGCATCTGTCCAACCTCTGCTCCATTGTCACATTGCTTTCTCTTCTGTAGTTAAATTTTCCTCTTCCTCCTTCTTATAAGGACACTGGTCATTACGTTTAGGGTCTGCCTATATAATCCTGAATAATCTCCCCATCTCAAGACCCATAATTTAATGGCATCTTTTGCCATATAAAATAATGTTCATAGGCTCTAGCAAGTACAACCTGATTATCCTTGGGGCCATTAGTCAGCCTAGCACAACAGTTTTCTATTCTTACATGTGGCAAAAACAAAACAAACAACAAAAACAAAACTGTAATGAGTTAAGTGTGTGCCCCAATTTTTACATCCAGAAAGTACCAAAGCTGGTATTCAAACACATATCTTTCTGACATCAGAATCATTGTTCATATATAATAAGACTGGATGTGACAAGCTTGAAGGAGAAAAATGGAAAAGAGTCAAAGAGAAATATAACTATCTCCAAATATTTGAAAGTCATCACGTGAGAAAATAGTTAATTATGATAGCTAACATGTATTTAGGGGTTGTATATGCCAGGAGGTGTTCTAAGCCCCTTTACAAGTATTAACTCATTTACACTTCATGAGAACCATATGCAATAATTTCCATTGTTTTCAGAGGTGAAATTGAAAATGACACTGCTAATAAGTTATGGAGGTGATACTGGAACACTTGATGTCTGGCATCAGAGCCTGTGGTCCTAAGTCACCCCTTGATAGGTTGAGCACGTCCTTTCATTTCTGGCAGGAAGAACTTGAATGACTAAAAGAAAGTAGATGAAGACTTTTTTTTAGTCAATATTAGAATAATTATTAACACTTAAAGATACTACAAAACAAAACGGGCTTCCTTTCGAGATAGAGAAATCCTGTCACCGGGAATACCAAAATTAAAAATACCATGACTGCCTCTCTGAGATACTGAACTAAGTGACAATAAATTACAGACAAGTTAGATCTATAATTTTAGTTTCTTCCAACTCTATAAGTTATGGTTTTAAGGTTTTATAACTTCAAAAACTTAATGTCAATGGGGAGTCCCTGATAGTTTAGGAATAGCTATGCTTTTGGAAAATTAATCTAAGACTGGGTCAGCATAGAAATAAATGGGGAGAGTGTGGTTTATGGAGAAATCATACAGAAAGTTATTTTAATTGTTCAAGTAAAAGTTAATACAGAACTTAAAGTATTGACTACGGGACTAAAATAAATAAAAAGTAAAGATAGTCAATTGAATTTGACAAAGGAACAAAGGTAATACAATAATGAAAAAACTATCTTTTCAACAAATAAGGAACAATTGGACATTCTTGTGCAAAAATAAATAAATAAAATAAATAAATCTAGACACAGAATTTATACTTCTCTCAAGAATTAACTCAAAATGGATCATAGACCTAAATGTAAAATTTTAAATTATAAAACTCCTAAAAGATAACATAGGGGAGAATCTAGTGGACCTTGGCTATAGCAACGACTTTTAGATATGACACTGAAGACATGATCCATGAAAAAAATAATTGATAAGCTGTACTTTATTAAAATTAAAAATATCTGCTCTGTGAATTACACTCTCATGAGAATGAGAAGACAAGCCACAGACTTGGAGAAAATATTTGCAAATAACATTATTTAATAAAATACTGTTAGCCAAAATGCACAAAGACTCATAAGTTTCATAACAAGTAAACAAACAACACAATAAAAGATGAGGAAAAGACCTAACAGTCACCTCACTAGGTATTTGTGGGAGGACATTAGAATAGGTAAAGCGGAGAGGATTTTTAAGGCAGTGAAGCTATTTAGTATAATACTATGGTAGATATATGTCATTATATATATTACACCAAGAGTGAACACTGATGTAAATTAAGGACTTCAGGTAATATTGATGCGTTAATATAGTTTCATAGGTTGTAGCCAAAAGGAAAAAAAAAAAAAAGAAAAGACTTAAGTGAGGAATTTCAGAAGCAAGAGTCTGAATTTGGGGCTGGTCATGAGATTGGACATGGGGCGATGATTCAGAGGAGAGTCGGGCTTTATGCATTAATGCTTGGCAGAGTGGTGGTATAATGGGTAAAACTAGAGAAGTCTGAAGGCGGTACCATTTTAGAAGATAACCTCAGCTTAGATAAAGGGAATTTAAGGAAAAAGCAAGACAACTAAGTAATCATTGTAATTTATGGACTAGAACTTGAGAGGACACCTGGGGCTAGAGATAAAAATTTAGCCATTATTTGTACAGATGAATAGAAATTATCTGCAGCAATTAGCTGCCATTAGACACAATTCATTTTACATGAATTATCTCATTTAATTTCTACACCAACTCTATAAAGTAGATCTTCTTATCCCGTTTCATAGATGAGGGTATTTAGGTTCAGAGAGGTTAACTAACTAACACAAAGCCACGCAGCTAATAAGCGGTAGAGCATGAAGCCATGCCCACTTGATTTCTGAGCCCCTACTCTTAATTATTTTGTCATACTCCATAAAAGTAAATAACTTTAGAATCATCCTGGGCAGTGCTTCCGAAATGCAGCTTCCCGATTGTACCTCGTAGCAGATAAAAATGCCAAACTGCCCTGCTCATTCCTGAGCAAGGATGGGTGAATGAATGAACGGTAGGGGGCCAATAGGTATCTCTCAAGTAGAACTCTCAAAAAAATTTTTTTTTCTTTAAAATTCAACCTAATATTAGATTAATATAAAAATAATATTATCTTCCCCTCAACTGTCATATAAATTTTAAAATCTAAGGCACTATGCCCTATGTAACCTTTCCTTTACTCTTAGCAGACGGTCATGTCCCCTGAGGTTGTGGAAAGAAGGATCCAGGCTGCAAAAACATAGGCCATAGCCAAGCATAGAGAGCTAGGGATGGAGCCTTTATATGTGTCAATATTTATAAAAGAAAATAGAGAACAGGACTTGAAAAAGGAAAGGAAAAGTAGTTCGAGAAGTGGGAGCCAAAGTAGTACACAACAGCATAACAGAAAACAAAGGTGGATGGGAATTTCCACATTGTCATATTCTGCAATGAAATATCTACAATAATAGGTTCAGAAACTACACAAAAAAAGGCTTTATATGTAGCAATAGGTAACTTTCAGATGCTGAGTTTAAATGGCATGAGAGTCAGGTTGCAAAAGTGTAAGAAATAGAAATTGGAGGGGCAGCCAGTGAACACTATTGGTTTGAGAAATTTGTAGGAGGAAATAAAGATGGTGGTTCAAACAATAACAGAAATTCTTCACCAGTTAAGGTGTTTCTGGTGTTTCCAACACAAATCAACTCTGTATAATTTAAATAAAAAGGGACTTAGTAAAATTACATACGGTTGTTCTCACAATCAAGAGAAAAGATCAGACCTTGGAAAATACAGGGACCAGATCAGTTCTAACAGGAACTTGTACATAGGAACGAGTGAACAATCCCTTCAGAACAATGCCACCAGGTGAATGCACTCCCGGCCTTTTCAATCCTTGTGTTGCTATGGCTCAAATGTAAATTCCAGGAAAAATATCTGATTGGCCTAGCTCTGGTCATGTGATCACACTTGGCCAGGGAAGGACAGTGTCCTGAAATTATGGTTTATCTGCTAAGGAAAGTTTAGTTCTATAAAGAAATGAATTCTAAATGGCAAAACTACTGAGAGGTAGAAAAATACACGCAGCTCTTGCTTTGCTCTGTGCAGTACTAGCTGAAGCACAAGCACACTGGTACTGATTCTGCACTTTGCACAGATCAGTGTTAACTGACATTTGACCTCAGACTGTGCAACACTGCAGTAAGGGACAGGTACCAGTATGCACCACAGTGTCAGCCTACTGACACCTTGAATTTAGCCCAGTGAGACTAGGCACACCTCATGTACCATTTGAAATGGGGCAGTACTATTGTCTTCTGTCCCGTTTAAGAGGATACATCTGGTCAGCCTATTTAGAGATCATCAAATCCAGCCATTCCTATCATTACAAAGAAAGTGGGGGCCATAGGAAGTAAACTGACTTCTCCGAGCCTTCTTTCTTGGACAAACAGAAGTAATAATTGCAGAAGTACAAAGAAAAGGAATGTTTCCCAGAGCTAGTCTAGGTACAATTTAACAGGGAAAGCAATCTGTGGGAAGTAAGTTTTGAGCTCAGTTTTGAAGGACTACAGAAATGTGTTTCCTCAGGTGTAAATTGAGGAGGGCTGGCCGAAGTCTCTAAGAGCCTTTTCAGCTCTGACATGCTCCATCCAGAGCAGTGTGTAGTCAAATCAGCAAGGCATATGCAGAGAACAGTAAGCAGGGTGGCTTGATTGGAGCAAAGAGGAGTTTTAGGAAATAATGAGAGCTCTGGGAGGGCCAGCTGATGGATGTCGGGCTAGGAGTTCAGGGTTAACACCCCTCTGAGTGGGTCAAGGGAGCCTGCGACCGCTGGCCTACTGCATTCGGCAGTGTGCCTACCAGTTGTGAAGCAGCAAAACAACACCTTTGTTACAACAGCAGCATCCACTACTTTCCATGGCGTGTGATTGAAACATTATTGGGAAAAGTTTTCCTAGAAAGCTGTTGTAGCTGATTCCTTATTGTCTTATTAGATGAAGAAGCTGTAATTTTTAATTCTGATTCTCATCTAGTATACGTGACTTCCAGCAGATGTGTGCAGTCCTAAGGCCCACATCTAGGGATACACAGAATGAAATACAAACTAAAGATGGAATATAACTCATTTCAGTGACCATATGACCAACCTGCTCATAGACGTTAAACAGGGTTTACTGAGTATTTTATTCCCTCGTGGAAACATATACTTTTCATTTGTATGATATTAAAAAATTACTCTAATTCTTTTGGCTCTGTTATCTATTATCTTTTCACAAATCCATCTGATTTTGATCACATTAATCACAAATTAATCACACATTAATTTTAATCACAAATTAATGAAAAAGGAAATATATGCAGTTCTTTCACTGAAGTCCAGGTGTCTTTTGATATCTTAGTATAACAAAAGGCAACATCTTATGCTTACTTCTCTGCCTGGTCTGTTCTTATTTTTGCAAGTTTTATGATTGTTCTCTAAATTCATTCTTTCTTTATTATGTTGTGTATTTATCTGTGGCTGTCACTCTCCACTATTCACTGCACCAAGCTAGCGTGGTTTGTGCTGAAGTAATTAAAATGCTTTGTCTTCCCTTTCTTCCCTCCATATTGGGCCACTTATACCCAGATTCTACTATATTTTTATGAAGGGGTGGGGATATTTACTCTGTCCAAAACTGCCAGATGGGTTCATTTCATGTCAAAGTGACTCTGGAAGTTATGCATGAAAGCTGAGACAGACCTGTTGTGGACAAAGGTAGATAGTATTTCTTATCTAGATTGTCTACTCTCTCTGTGATACTCTTATATTATGGACTGTGGAAACGAACACCTGTTTTCTTAGCAGCTCTATATTCATCATTTTCCTCCAACAAGTAATTTCCTGACTTTAACTGATACCAAATGTCATCCTCCCAATACCCATTAGAGTCTATTATTCTACTCATTGTACACTAGCACTTCACTGGGTTGCCCAAGTCTTTTCTCATAACCATCACTCAAAAGACTCTTTTTCTTTCTTGCCTTCTTCTCTCCCTCCTTTCTTCCCTTCATTCCTATAAAGTCAATAAGAAATGATAAATACGAGAATAAACATAAAAAGTTCTTAGGTTTTAAAATTCTGTGGCAGGTAACTGACTATTTAGAGTAAATAAAATAGTAATGTATTGTGGGGTCTATAACAAGTCATTTTAATAATTTTATATGTGGACAATAGTGTGATCTTTTCTAGGATTAGCCCTGAAAGTCCTGTGTCCTAGGCACCCCTTAGACTTGACAAACAGGTATGTTTAGTGTTTTTTTTTTCTTTTTTAATATTTATTGTTTTGACAGAGAGAGAGAGACAGAAATAGAGAGAGACAGAGAGAAGGGGGGAGGGCCCAGAGCAGTCTCCATAATTGCACGACATCAGTTTTCAACATAGTTTCATTCCACACAGGTGGGCAGGGGAGCTGTGCAGGGCAGGAACTGGGTGGGGGCCTCCCACATGGGAAGCTTGCCCCAGTGAGAACTGAACTGGGGGCCACTTCGCAGTTCAGCATATGGGTCTGAGTGGGCTGGGGTCGGAATTTGATCCTCAGACCCTGAGACTGCAGAGAGAGCGCTTAACCCACTGAGCCTTCCTGGCTTCCCTTGTTTAGGTATTTTTAATTGGAAAAGTAATTGTGATAAGTAAAATTACTTTTTAAGCTGTAGAGCAACTATTAAAAAAACAAAACAAAGAAGTATAGCTAAAAAGTCAATAACAGAAGTAAAATACAATTCAAAAATACTCAATTCACAAGAAAACAGTAGAAGAGTAAAGAAGGAAAAAAGAACAGATATTACAAACAGAAAAAATAACAAGTTGGTAAGTTAAATCTAACCATATCAAGAATCCTATTAATTTAATTAAACACTCCTATGGAAGAAATTGTCAAACTATGAAAGACCCAATACAGTGCTGTTAACAAAAAACTCACTTTAAACATAAAGATAGAGGTAAGTTATAAGCAAAATACTACTACTACTACTACTACTACTACTACTAATAATAATAATAATAAATAAAAGAAAAAGCTATACACACTCCTAACGTAAAACAAAAGAACTGGCTATAATTAATATCAGGTAAAATAAACTTCAGAACAAGGTGTGTAACCTGGATTTTTATGATATATAAGGGATCGATCCATCAATAACACAACATAATCTTAAACATATATATGCACTTGATAATAGGGCTTCAAAATACATGAAGCAAAACAGTAATAATATGAAAGAACACATAATGATAGAGTAAATTGACAGAAATCCAGTAAGAATGTAGAAGCAAATTTTACTGACAACTTGACGTAATTAACATTCGTAGAATATTTCAACCAACATCAACAGAATACTTTTTTTTTTCAGGTACATAAACTAACTTAGTATTGTATAACTCAG
This sequence comes from Craseonycteris thonglongyai, assembly GCA_004027555.1. NCBI lineage: Eukaryota > Metazoa > Chordata > Mammalia > Chiroptera > Craseonycteridae > Craseonycteris > Craseonycteris thonglongyai. Next base: position 13,953 of record PVKE010011383.1, on the reverse strand, counting down.
AAACAGATTTTAATAAATTTTTTTTGCCATTTATTTATTTATTTTATTTTTATTGTTTTTGACAGAGAGAGAGAGAGAGAGAGAGAGAGATACAGAGACAGAGAGAACTGAACTGGGGGAGCTCCCAGTTCAGCATATGGGTCCGCAAGGGCCGGGGCCGGGATTCGATCCTCAGTCCCCGGCGCTGCAAAGTGAGCGCTTAACCCACTAAGCCATCCCGGCTTCCCCTAGATTTTAATAAATTTTAAAATAAAGTTGAAATTTACAGTATATGTTGTCTAAACAAAAGAAATCAATTTAAAAACAAATAACATTACCTAAAAATTCCTCAACGATTTGGCAATAAAACTACAGGAGTCTAAATAATTCACAAAAGGAAAAAGAAATAAAAAGAGAAGTTAGAAAATATTTTGAAATGAAAGAAAATTATAAACACAACATTTAAAAGTCATTTGGAGCAAATTTTATAGCTCTAATTGCTTATACTGAGAAAGATAAAAATTCTAAAATGAATAATCTAACTTCCCACATTAAGAAACTGAAAAAAAAAAGTTATACTTAGACTAAGCAGAGGGAAAACAATACTAAAGAAGATAATAATTTGATGAAATAGAAAAAAAATAGAATGAACCAATGAAACCAAATCTTGTTGAAGAAAAAAATCAACAAAATTGATAAACTTCTAGTTAGACTGATTAATATAAAAAGAGGAAAGTGACAAACTACCAATATCCGAATTAAATACAGGACATTATTATAGTCCTACAGAGATTCAAGTGATAATTAGAGAATATTATGACAAATTTTGTACCAATAAATATGACAACTTAGATTGAATGGACAAATTGTTTAAAAGTCACAAATTACCAAACTGACTTACCAAATCCTATTGAAATTGGTTCCACAACAATTACTCCCATGAAACCATTTCTGACAAAATTATCAATGACTGCCCTGCTACTGAATGCAATGAACCCTTCACTACCCACTTCTCTATCAGATAGCATTGAGCACTTGAGCACTTGAAATTCTTCTTCTCTTAGTGACATAAAGCTCTCTTTGATTTATTCCTACTTCCAGATCTACTTTTTATCATTATCCTTCATGGTTTAATTTTCTTCTGTCCACACTTCAACTGTCCTAGGCTCTCTACTCTAACCCTAAAATCTCTCTCTGGGTCATCTTATTTATTCTCAAGCCTTCACTACCCTCTACAGACTGATGGATTTTATATTTATGACTCAATCAGCCAATTGGATATCTGCAGCTAATGCATGGCAGGCATCACAGACTCAACAGGTCCAAAATAAAATTGAACCCCTTTTCAGACTGAAACTTTCATTTTGGTATTTTCTTTCTTGATAAATGAATGAATCATCTTCAGAATTCCCTTAATTCCCAAGCCCGGAAAATCGAGCGTTTTCTTTCATTGCCTTATCACTCACACCTTCCTCATTTAACTAGTCACCAAGTTGTATGGGTTCTACCTGCCTACCTTTTGCATTATTACTACCTGAATTTTGGGTGCTTTTAGCTTACTAAAATAAACTCTTACCACCCTCTCTTACTCTATTTTTTTTTCCTATTCTAATCCAATTTCCACATATTGCCACAGTGGCCCTTCACAAACAGAAATCTGATCATTCTCCTTTTTAAAACCCTTTATTACTCCACTTTGCTATTAATATTAGGATATTATTAGGATAAAAGCCAAACTCTATTGGAGTATGCAATGCCCTTTACAATTTAATACTTGCTTTTCTTTCACCTTATTATCTATTGTTCAATCTGCACAAATTACCTTCATATGCCGAACTCACTGTTTGTAGTTTCATTCATTTATTTTTCCTACCTATTCTTCTCAAATCCTCTATATAAGATGCTTCCTCAGCTAAGAGAACCTTCCATCTATCCACTCACTGAACCTCCGCAATCTGGGTGGTGTCTCCTAAGTATTCCTGTACCACCTTCTTAATAACTTGCTGATACTTATTACACTTTGGAAACAAATATTGAAAATAAATTGAAGAAATTTGGAAAGCAAAGTCACAGCTCTACAGACATAAGATATAGAAAAGTGTGAAATGTAACAATCGCACAACACAATACATTGCGCTTGGTTACATGGTGATTAGGGAGGAAGATACCAGCAACATAAATAATTAATGAATTTTAACACACACACACACACACACACACACACACACACACACACACAAAAGCTTCTCTAGGAGAAAAATCTTAATAAACAGATCTACCAGCTCCTGTCCTGGTTTCCTTGGAGAAACAGTGACAGGAGTCAACATTTAGGCATTTTATAAAGAGAATACTTAGCACTTAAAACAAACTGGGTGAGAGGGAAAAACATCTTATGGATTGATATTTCTTGTATTTTCCAGATATTTCCTCCTTTTAATTTTTGGATGGCAGTAATTTCAGTGATGCACCTCCAGAAAAATCTAGCTCCTATGAACCAGGGTTATTAGAGCCAAATACATAAAGTTTGCCACAAATGTTCTCGTTCCCCAGGTCTAGAACTTGCATTCTGCTTTGTATCTGGGGAAGTTCAGGTCATAGTCCATGAATACAGTGGCAGGATCCTCAAATCAGGAAATGCTGTTGGGAGAATTGAAGACTTATTATTCTCCAGACATGGTACAGAGCACTTGATGTGATTCAAGGGAAGCCTTGTAGCTAAACTGAACTTTCAGTAGCTACAGGGTGCAATTACTTCCATAAAAAGTTTGAGTGACTGGCTACTAGAAACCTTTTGCTCTGTTAGTTAAAAAGTAGTTTGCATATTGAATTTACTTGATTTTTGTCTTATGTAGGCAGCTGCTAGGAAGCATTTGATAAGGAGTACTGAGAATTATGGCATGTCCCAAAAAGGATTTTAGAACTGTGATCTAAGTTGTGACCTAATTAAATAATAAGACCTGACAAAACAGTCACTACTGCTCTGTGAATGACTTCCCATGGCAGTTCAACTTTCCAATGTTAAGGCAGAACAAGGGCAAGGTCATATTTTTTTGACTGAGGATTTATCCCCCTAAAGAATAACGCCTCGGCTCCTCTACTGTTGCTTTCTACTTCTCTCTTCTCTCTCTCTCTCTCTCCTTTAGAATCATACACTAAAAAAGTGACCAGAAAGTCTGATTCAGGAGTCTCAAAACAGCAAGACTAAAATTAGAGAAAAAAGTGCTTCACGATTATATAAAAATGTGCAAGAAAAAAATGGCACACCACAGCCCACAGCTCTACCAAATGAGGCATAAAATGAGGCAAAAAAGTTCGACAGCTTGAAAAAACACATCGCAACAGTGAATGATATAAAGAAAAAGGCAGAGGCAGCAAATAGACTCAAACCCCAATTCCCACACGTGGAAACATCTGTTTGAATTGTGGCCACACCTGATGTCCTGTTTAGAATAGAGACAGATCTCAGTGCCAGAGAGAGGCTTATCACCACCATCTACTTTCTGTAGACTTCCTGTAAGTCTTGGTAGTTACGTCTATTTTAGTATTGGTGATTTTTTAGAGCTACTTCACTTGTCTAGGTGGAAAATTAAATACAACTCTGAGTTTGGTGGACAGCTAAGTTTTTTTTATATAAATTTCACTGAATAAAAATCTAGTTCTTTAAAACTAATAATAACAACTACACTTAATGGAATTAAGAGTGAATAAGGAAAGTAATAAAGTCTGTAACAAAGGCTGTTACGATATAAGGGTACTTCTGAATTGCTGTTTTCTACACAAAGGAAATTAAAAAAAAAATTTTTTTTCCCAATGGTTTCAGAAAAGGTGAAGAGAAAGAGAAAGAAGGGGGAGGGCCCAGAACAGTCTTCGTAGTTGTACATCATTAGTTGTGACGTGGTGTCATTCCACACAGATGGATGTGGAGCCACACAGGGCAAGAGCTGAACAGGGGACCTCCAGAATGGGAGGTGAGAACCTTCACCACTGTGCCATCCTAGTGGTTACCAATTAGGCCACAGTTCAGCATATGGGTTTGCACAAGCCAGAGCAGGATTTGAACCCCGGACCTTGAGATTGTGAGACAAGTGCTCAACTGATGAGCTATCCTGGCTTCCCCAAATTTTTAAGATTTTGATTAATTATATTATTTTAACTGACAAATGTAATTTTCTCAGCATCAGTTCACATGTGAGCTCACTTGCAAATGGAGTACGAGCTGCCTTCTGGCTGTGACTTAAGTTTTTTTGCCTAGAGCAGCCAGATAATATGTAGGCCACCCAGTTAAATTTAAATTCGAAGCAAACAACAAATAATTTTTTAGAATCAGTATGTCCCATTAGAAAGTTTGGGACATTTTTACTAGCTAAATCCTGAAACTCTATTTTCACATACTTTTGGTTATAAATACTTTGTATAATTCTGCCTTCATAAGGAAAGGCGAGATAGAAGTATTATTTATGTGACACATTTGACACAGACCGAATTACAATAGTTTCCTTTATCTACAGTTTTGCTTTCCATGATTTCAGTTATAACCCATGGTCAACCTTAGTTATAAAATACTAAATGGAATTTACAGAAATAAGTAAGTCATACGTTTTAAATTTTGCATCATTCTGAGTGGCTGATGAAATCTCATATGGTTCTGCTCTGTCCTACCTGGGACATGAATCATCCCTTTATCCAGCATTTCTAAGCTGTACTTATATATTCTTTCCTACCATTAGTAACTGAGTAGCCATTTTGGTGTGCAGATTCACTGTCTGGGTAGCGCAGTGCTTGTGTTCCAGTGACACTTAGTAATGGCCCCAACACACAAGAGCAGTGATGCTGGCAATTCAGATATGCCAACGAGAAGCTGTAAAGTTGTTTCTTTAAGTGAAAAGGTGAAAATTCTCTAATTAATAAAGAAAGAAAAAAATGTATGCTGAGGTTGCTAAGATCTACAGTAAGAACAAATCTTCTGTGAAATTGTGAGGAAAAAAAAAATTTGTACTAGTTTTGCTGTCACACCTCAAACTGCCAAAGTTACCACCACAGTGCATGATAAGTGCTTAGTTAAGATAGAAAAGATATGAAACAATTTCATAGGTATGTAGTTACAGGAGAAGACATAGTATATGTAAGGCTCAGTATTGAGTTTCAGGCTTTCACTGGGGATTTTGGAATGTATCCCCTGTGAATAAAGGGGAGACTACTGTAACTAAAAAAATTCAAATTCTGTTTGAGGAAATGAAGAGTTTCTTTGCAAGGGTTCTATCCATCAGAGGTCTTCACGCTTTTGATAGAGACTTACAATCTCCCCAGGGACCGGATAGGGAGAGAGGCCTAAACCCATCCCTAGAAACGGGAGATTCAGCTTCATTTGACCTGGGGTCTCAGCATCTCAGATGGTTCTAGTGCATGACTACTATTGGCCATAACCTTCAAAACCTTTTGTCTGCCTACCATGTGCACAGAATTGATTTTTTGTTTGTTTGTTTGTTTTTAAAGATTATTTTTTATTGTTTTTTGACAGAGAGACACAGACAGAGACAGAGAGAAGGGGAAGGGCCTAGAGCAGTCTCCATAGTTGAGCATTAGTTTTCCATATAGTTTCACTCCACAGGTGGGCGCGGGGCTGCGCAGGGCAGGAACTGGGCCGGGAGCTTCCCACATAGGCCCCGGCAAGACCTGAACTGGGGGCACAGCCCAGCTCAGCATATGGGTCCGCCTGGGCTGGAACCGGGATTCGATCCTTGGTCTCCGGGGCTGCAAAGTGAGCACTCAACCTGCTGAGCCATCCCAGCTTCCCTAGATTGTTAATTACTAAAAATTTCCTCTCCAACTTTCCCCATAATTGTGATTACATCTCTGAGTAAGGCCATGGGAGCCTAATTTAGACAAGTAAAACCTATTCAATCATTAAATCTTTCTACTAAGAATTTATTCACTTTCTCATGCTCTAAACACTGAGCTTCCTTTTGTTAAGTTTGTAATACAGCAAACATTATCCTACCTGCATGTTCTCTTTGGGATTTCTGCATGGTTTACTCTAATTACTCCCAATGCCCGACCTTGTGTGCTATGAACAAATTCAAAGGAAAAAAATTAGAAAAGAAATAGTATAGCGTCTCTCTCTCGCTCTCTCTTTTTTTTAAGACACTGTATCAAGTTAACAAGATAGCTTTTTGTTCTCATAATGTGATGGACAAATCATATGGATAATGTATTAAGATGATGGATGGTATAAATTTTGGGAAACATCAACCATAGTATATTTCTCCTAGAATGTCTTTGAAACTGAACTGCCTTGTGTTCAGTCCAAATTTATTAGTCAGGTCTCTAAGTTTATGATTTCTCTAGACATAAAAAAATTGATTAATTTTATTTTATTTTTTAAATTTTTTTATTTTATTTTATTAATTTTTTTGACAGAGAGAGAGAGAAGGAGAGAGAAAGAGAGACAAAGAGAGACAGAGAGAAAGGGGAGGGCCCAGAGCAGTCTCCATAGTTGCACATCATTAGTTTTCTACATGGTTTTATTCCATAGGTGGGTGTGGGGCTGCACCGGGCCTCCCACATAGAAAGCTCATCCTGGTGAGAACCGAACTGGGGGCACACCTCAGTTCAGCATATGGTTCTGCATAGGCTGGGGCCAGGGTTCAATCCTTGGACCCCTGGGCTGCAAGGTGAGTGCTTAACCCACTGAGCCATCCCCGGCTTCCCGGATTAATTTTAATTGTGGTCTTTGTAAGACCAGTAAAGTGTTAGTTCTTAGCAACTGTTTCAGAAGCAAGTTCTTGAAAATGAATTCTGTTTCTTACCTCATAGCTAAGTAGTATCTCACCTTCGATATCTGTTTACCCACCGGCCTTGATAAAATGCTATTTCTTTTGTTTGTTTCTCTATTTTTTTCCAGTAAGTCAAATTGACCCAAATTATTTTTACTTTGTCTTACTTTGTTTTGGCATAGACTCTTCATTTTCTTACAGTGTATTTTGTTCGGAAGGAATTTCTTGTATGTGTAGTGTGTGCCAGGACCTGTCTCTTGGTCCTATAAACCATCATTCTTGTCCTCAAATGCTCACTGTTGGTTGAATACAAAGCAATCAACGTAATAAGACATAATGAATGCTTTGTTAGTTATATATATAAAGTGATTTGGGAGCAAATGGTTGAAACAACTAACTTGTGTCATTTTTATAATTCTAAGCAAAATAGAATTTTCATAGATTTATAAAGCTAGAAAGTATGCTTCCTACTGGTTAAAATTAAGCAGGCCTACTTCTCAAATTTGACTGTTACTTCTTAGTCATATGACATTTTTAAAACTACTTAACTGCCCTGAACTTCAGTTACTTCTTCTATAAAATATGGGTATTAATAATGATAAGGTAGCAGGCTGTGAAAATGAAATTAAAGAGCTACCGTAGTTCCTAGTCACCACAACTACAACCACCTCTACCACTGACTTACGTTTGCTCTTCAGCGGTGGCATAGTGCTTACACAAGTGATTCAAATAACCTTCACAATAGCACTCTGAAGTTCACTTTACTCATCTTCCCACTTCACAGTTGAAATTAAACTGCCCAAGGTCACTTATCCAGTTCTTTGAACACAGGCAAACTTCAAGGTCTCACATACGAGAATAGTCCCCTCCCCTGTAAAATGAAATTCTCTTCTGGAGGGTGGGCCCCTTGTAGCATAAGCTTCCCCCGCTAGTTGAGTGTGCTAGGGACCCATCTGCACTGGTGTACCAGCGGGCGGTGGGTGGCATTGTGAGAAGCAGCAGGCAGTGGTGTGAGAGGCTACGTTCAGCTTAGTGAATTTTCTTGGACACTGTTTCAATGTGTTTGCCCATTTCACAATGGGTGATTTATATGAAAAATGTGCAGCATGACAACGTACCTGCCCACACTGTGCTGAGTGTTCTGTAGTTTTTGACCAAAAAGGCCACAAGACCCATGCCCCACCTTCCTTATTCACCTGATCTCACCCAAGTGACTTTTTTTTTTTTTTGGTTTCCCTGGATGAAGAAAGTCCTCGAAGGAGAACATTTTGCTGATGTGGAAAAGGTGAAACAGAAAACAGCGGAAGCACTAAAAGGCATCAAAATCAGCGCGTTCAAAAGCTGATTTAAGCAGTGGAAAAATAATTTTGATAGGTGTATTGCATCAAATGGAAAGTACTTTGAAGGTGATTGAAGTTGAAACATGTAAGAATAAATACACAATTTTAAATAAATAAAGTATGGTTTTTGGAGGGGTTCCTCTTTGTATAATCATAATATTGGGTTAATTCAGGGAGCTGCTATTCTCTTTCTTTTTCATAATTATTGTTATAGGAGAAAAAAATCTGGCATCACCTCATTGAAGCCACCCCCCACCCCCATTAAATAAATAAAATATCAGAGAATCGGGAGGATAAGACACTGAGGAAAGTCACAGATGGTTAAAAAATTAAGACGAATACTTCTAAGTTCAGTACATCATATTGCCACCTGTTTTAATATTAAACATAGCTTGTTAAAGTACTAAATATTATTTTTAACCAAAAAAATTTTAATTCTTGCTTGCTTCACCTCAATCAGCAGAAACAAATTAATGTGAGATAAATTGAGATTTGCCCCTTATCTAGAGGCTAAGGTGACTTCCTGAATATCTATGTCACAGGTGATTTCTATGTTCCTGTAATGATTTAGGGTCCCTTCCTGAGTTCAGGGACCTCAGGATCATGTTTTCTGTCTGTGCATTAGAGAATCCTATGCCTACAGGAGCTGAAGGGACCTTGGACCTTCTCCTGACCTAATCCCACATGTTATAGAAGCTGAAAGTGTGGTTCCCAGTATGAAATGACAGAATCAAATCCTTACAGCTGATTGGGGTTCAGAATGTCTTTCAAACAAGAAAATTAAAATCAAATGACTACAATTCCTAAATTGCCTATGAAGCAATTATTTTTGAGTCTTTTCAATTGGGTTTGTATAACAACTTAATTTCCTAACTCTCCCCCTCCGTGTTTGCATCAAAGAAACTGAAAAATAAATGTAAACTTTATTGTTATTTAGTAGAGGAAGAAGGTATTTGAAAATGAATTTCTCATTTTAGACAAATAGTATTTCTCCAGAAGCGACATTGCATCCACAGAAAAAAAAGGAAAATAAAGATACCAGACCACAATACCCTATGTTTTCACTTACCTGTTTATGTTCCATTATTATTGTAATTGGGTCCCTAAAACGTAACATACTGAGTTGGTTACTATATTTGCAAAGTTTAATTAAATTCTTACAAACATCTCTGTAAGGTAGGCAATTTTATTTCCATTTTACAGATAAGAAATCTGAATCTTCAAATGCTTAAATAATTTGCTTAAGATCTTACTCCTTGTTTGCAGTCGAGGTAGGCTCCCATGTTTTGCTGACTCCAAAGATGGTGGTCTTTCTACCAAATTAGGTATTAAGCCTCTAAAAGGCCATGGGTTTCCCCTGAGAATACTCACTGGCGGCACTTGAGATTGTAGCATTTGCCCCTAGATAACAGAGATTACAGTCCTAAACTTATCTCCAAAGTCTGTGCTTTGAAATTGACCACACGAAAAAAAAAATATTATTAAATCCTGGCCATGATATGCATTTCTGTTACATTAGGATTAGAGACAAGTTCTGTTTAGAAAAACTCCAAGAATAGTTTTTATATTTTATTTTCACATTGAAGACCAGTCAGATGTGCTTCAGCCTCAAAGAGTATCTTTATGAAAAATTGAATGAATGTGACAGTGAGCTGCACTTTTTCTTTTCTAAACAGGAAATGGATAAAACAGAATGGAACATTACTAGGGAAGAGAACAAGGTGTGGTTGGGCCACAAATAAAATGCAGCTCTCTAAATCTTTCTGCTCAGTGACTGTAGACATTAGTCAGTCCCACTGTCTAGTGTGGCGAAGCAGACACAGTTAGAAGTTGGGATAAAGGACTTACCCAAAACAACAACAGGTCCTTCAAATTGACTTACTTTGGAACAAACCTTCACCATGATCTATACCATTACACAAACATCACATCTCTTACCTCATAACTTAGTAACATAACATGCAAATATACCTGACACCATCAGGCCATTTCATCTACTTTTGTCTGGAAATGAAAGTTGTTCATCTTGCCCTTGCTTGGTGATGCAAAGAACATTGCTCTCGTCTCTATTTTGGAGAAACAAAGCCTATTCCCATCAACTATACGCCAAACATATTCTAAGTAAAAGAATTTGTAATATTTTTTATTTGAGTCAGCTATAAGAAGAGTTTTTGGTGTCCTTGGGTCAACTTAAAAATATATAGGTCAGGGGAAGCTGGGATGGCTCAGTGGGTTATGCGCTCACTTTGTAGCCCCAGGGACCGAGGATTGAATCCTGGTCCCGGCCCGTGTGGACCCATATGCTGAATTGGGGAGTGCTCCCAGTTCAGTTCTCACCAGGGCAAGACCCAAGCCCAGTTTCTGCACTGTGCAGCCCCAGCCCACCTGTGGAATGAACCTATGCGGAAAAACCAATGATGTGCAACTATGGAGATTGTTCTGGGCCCTTCCCCTTCTCTCTGTCTCTGACTGTATCTCTCTCTCTGTCAAAAACAATAAACAAATCTTTAAAAAATTATATGTAAATATATATATATAAATTATATATTTATATATATATATATAAATTATATATATATATTATGTGTATATATATATATATGTGTGTGTGTATGTATGCATGTATGTATATATATATATATATATATATATATATATATATATATATATGTCAGATCAGAGAGGGTGTCATGGTTAACCATGATGAAGCAGCCATATCTATGTTTATATGATGTGTACAAAAATAATGCAAATGCATTTTATGCTATCTAAAAATATTTTTAAACTCAAAAGTAGATGGAGAAAAAATTCACCCTGAGTCACTGAATCTCTATTTTCTGAAACAGAATTAAATTGCTTAAACTATTGCATAAGGAAGATGACCTAAGGACTAGTGTTCACAGGATGGCTTTTTAAATCCTCCACCCAATGTCACAAGTTTTTTCAACTCCAGAAATTTGGTGGAGATGCCAAAAGGTCTTTAAGGAAAGAAGTAGAAACCAATGATGGAATTATTATTTTCAATAAGATATTGACAGCTATAATAAAGTTATTGTAACTGGACCTGGGGATGTAAAGTCAGTTAATGCACTTTATTCAGACAACATTAGATAAGAGCATTAGTTATAACTGTTATCTTGATAGATAACCTTAAATTCAAGAAACTGTTTTCCCAAACACAAGTTATTGTGAATTTCTTTTCTTTTTATCTTATAGGAGGCAGAAGATCGCAACCTCCTATTTTGAAATAGCATCATAAAATGCAGAGCACAACACCCTGACTACAGCCACCTTTCTCCTCTGCTGATACAGACAAACTAGCAGTAAATGCTTTTTAACCTCCTGGCGTGCCGTTAAATTCCTACAATGTCTCCAATTGGACTGGGAGATTGAGAGACACAAAGGAGAGAATAGCTGAGGCCAGAAGAATTTAACATGGCAATTAGCAACCCTTTGGCTTCCCTAGACCCCACAGCACAAGAAAGGATGCAAGTAACTGAGAATCTCTCCAGCAGAGTAGATGATAAATTGGTTGGGTCCCAGGGGTTACTGGACACAGTTATTACCCAATGGCAGAACTGAATGGTGTGGAAGTCTTTGTAGTGAGGTCAGAAAATAAAACAGAGGACTCTAAATTCCAAAAGAGAGTTACTTTGCTTAGATCTGGATTGACGTGCTCTTTCCCCTCATTTTGGGAGGCTCTGGATTGCATCACGTAGTCTATATCACCTCCCCTATCTTAACAAACAACTTCTAAAACATCAACTATGGAAAACATTGTGGCCATGATTACTAGTGATTCTCTCCTGGAAAAGTTAGAAAAGTAACAGATAAATTTTTAAATAAAAATATTTAAACACTTCCCGGTTTTCTTTCTGTAAGTAGAGGGAGAAAGTGTGGGAGAAGAGAAATTGTGGTCCTCTTTTTCTGTCATTACTGATAGCTGCTTCTAGGCATTATTTTATCCATCGCATCATGGTTCACAACTTTAGCACTGTATTGAAATTCATTCTTTATGTTTCTTCAACATAAAGAGCCTTGTTTTCTTCATGAAAAAAGCAAGCCTAGTATTATTATTTAAAGTGTTACTGTGCAGATTAAATGAGTTAATGCGCGTAAAATGCTACAAGAGTGGCACTGAGGCAGTTCTCAATATGTGTTAGCTATGATGATGATGGTAGTGATGATGATGATCAAGATGATAATGATGATGGTTTTTAAGTGTCAGCCTAGCTAGACTGCATAATACCTAGAACACGGACCATATATACCTTGTTCATAGCTAAAACCCCAACAAATAAGCACACTGCTTGAAGTACAATTAATATTTATTGATTGATGAAATGAATGATTACATGGGCTTTTAATGTTGAATTCCACACTTGTGTTGGTATTGATTTAACTTAATTATGAGGATTATTAGGAGTCATTAAAAAGGACGTAAGAAATAGATTTAGTAAAATCAATTATCAGGATATATTTATTGAAGGACTACTACATGTAGGGTGCAATGCTTGAAATATCAATTTGTAATGGATATAAAAATAAACAAAAAACAGAAGCTAGCTTAACAATAAGAAAATTTTATAGCTGACATAATGAAGACATAATGGAAAAATTCTACAGCCATTTCAATTTTGTTTTTTGCAGATTTCTAAAATGAAAATATCAATGTCAAGGGTCCCTCTTTCCCTCCTCCCCTCCTCTTCTCTCTCTCTGTCTCTCTCTCTCTCTCTCTCTCTCCCCTACCCTCTAAAAGGCTACATCTTTGGAGGTCTTAAAGAAAACAAACAAACAAACAAACAAAAACACAGAACACAAAACAAAACAAAAAAAAACCTGGAAATATTTTTATCTTTTTGTATTTTTCTATTGAAATTAACCCTTCAGATTGTTCACTTAGATCCCATTTTAATTGACACTCTGGGTCAGTTCTATATGTGGGTCTGGCAGCTTTGGCCAAATAACATTCCTGATTGACCTGGGCCTCAGGATTGAAGAAAACATGTGTCTATCTCCCTCTCTAGTCAGTTCTGATCTTTAGAAGCTTCAAGTGACAATCAGTGGGCTATTTAACAATGCCAATGTTAAAACTGAAAAATTTTTGTTTTTTGAGCTTTTTTACCTTTTGTAATTCTTTGTCCTCACTGCTTTTCTTTATCTTCCATTGGCATTTTGAAATACACAATCGTTGAGTGGTACAAGTTCTTTGTATATTTTTGATATCAGAGGCATTGTTTGCAAATATTTTTTCTCAGTTGGTTGGTTGCCTCTTTGCTTTGTTGATGGTTTCCTTTGCAGTGATGAAGCTTTTTAGCTTGATAAGGTCCCATTCATTTATTTGTGCTTTCACTTCCCTTGCCATTGAGGTCAGATTCATAAAGTCCTCCCTGAATCCCAGGTCTATAAGTTTAGTGCCAATGTTTTCTTCTGTGCGATTTATTGTTTCCTTTCTTATTTGGAGGTCTTTAATCCACTTTGAGTTAATTAAAAAATGGGCAGATGACCTTAATAGACACTTCTCTCATGAAGACATACATATGGCCAACAGATATATGAAAAGATGCTCCACTTCACTAGCAATTAGGGAGATGCAAATAAAAACCACAATGAGATGCCATCTCACACCTGTTAGAATGGCTATAATCAACAGGACAAGGGCTAACAAGTGCTGTAGAGGCTGTGGACAAAAAGGAACCCTCATACACTGCTGGTGGGAATGTAAACTGGTACAACCACTATGGAAGGCTGTATGGAGATTCCTCAAAAAATTACGAATGGAATTACCATATGACCCAGCCATCCCTCTACTGGGCATCTACCCAAAAAACCTGAAAACCTTAATCTTTAAAGATGTTTGT
>PVKE010011382.1:0-40404 GCA_004027555.1 Craseonycteris thonglongyai | reverse complement strand
TCTTCAGTGCATATTTATTTCTATTTTACTTTTTGACAGATAGAGAGAGAGACAGAGACAGAGACAGCTAGAGAACCGAACTGTGGGAACTCCCCAGTTCAGCATGTGGGTCCTGCCTGGGCCGGAGCCGGGATTCGATCCTCGGTCCTCGGGGCCTCAAAGCGAGCGCTCAACCCGCTGAGCCGTCCCGGCTTTCCCCCTTTTTTTTTTTTTTAAGATTTATTTTTATTGTTTTTGACAGAGAGAGAGAGAGAGAGAGAGAGAGAGAGAGAGAGAGAGAGAGAGAGAGATACAGGGACAGAGGCAGAGAGAAGCGGGAGGGCCCAGAACAGTCTCCGTAGTTGAAGCGGGGTTTCTGCTCAGGTCTGCCCAAGGCGGGATGCCCCTTGGACACACTCCTGCATCCTTCCTACCACGGGTAGTGCCCAAGGACAGGCAGCCATACGAGGGGCTCCTCCTGAAATGCTTGTGTGAGAGTGGGGGTCGGTGGGGAGAAGAGTGGAGAGAACCAGGTGCCGCCAAGTTCTCCGATGCAGCTGGAACCGCCGGGTAGTCAGGGCCCTTCGGTCACTGAGTCAATGAAAAGAGAGTCATCCTTTGTAACACAGAGCACTTATCACGTGTCCCATCCAACCAAGGCGATGCCCCCCGGACTCTTGGTTGCCAGTTTTCTTTCCTTGGAAAGAAATAGCTTTAGCTCTGGAGCTGGATAACGGGTCCAAAGTCTGACTTTGCCACCTCCTGACAAGTCACTTAGCGCCCGTGGGCCTCAGGACTGCCCTGCGTGAAGTGGGGGCCACGGCACCCATTCTGTAGCGGTTCTGGGAGGAGTAAAGGTCATCGATGTAGTGTCAGGTCCTCGGTCGGAACCCGGCAGCAATGCTCTCTGCACAGTCACAGTAACGTACAGAAAGGGCTAGGTGTGCACGTAAGGCTCAGCTGGTGTCTTTGAGACAGGCTCCGTCCCCCAGCAACCTGGGTCCCCAGAGGGAAGACGCCACACAAATAAAAAGAAAAGTATGTCACCCAGAGAGAAGCAAAGACACAGAGACGTCCAGGCAGGTGGTGCTTTCCGGCGGTGGGGCCTGCCCTCGTTTCTCTTGGCAGCTGCCTCCACGATCAGTAGTGGAAGGAGAAAGGAAAGAGAAACGGCGGTGAGACAAATGGATCGACCGAGGAGGGAGGTGATTTGGTTCCAGCTTCCAAAGGAGAACCCAGCTGTCCCGGTGATGGTGACGCGATGGGTTCCAGCCTACACACGCTTGCCCTTCACATGGAGGGATGGATGCTTCCAGAATAACTGATCAGGTCATTGTACTGACTCCAGTCACAGACTCACTCCAAGTGGCAACTATTTCAGTACTGATTGCTGTGTGACAAACCACCTCAAAACTTAGCGACTTAAAGCAACGACAGCCATGTCTTGGCTGCTGACTGCAATCTGGGCTGGGCACAGCTGCCCACAAGGGGTCCTGTGCAGTCCCTCTGGTATGGCCGCATAGAAATGGCAGTTTGCGACAAAGATCCGAGATGGGCTCAGGTACGTGTCTGGTGCTTCGGTTGAGTGGGTTGAGCTGGCCAGGGGTGGGATGTCCCTCTCCCCACATGGCCTCTCATCCTGGCCCAGGCTTCCTGACATGGCATCTCAGGGCAGGGGGCGGAGGCGCTTGGAGGCTGCACACCCTTTAGGAGCTGGGCTCTGGAACTCTCTCACAGGGTCACTCCACCATATTCTACTGGCCAAAGCCGTCACAGGTCAACCCAGATTCAAAGGGTGGGGATATGGAGTCTACCTCTTGAAGGAATGACCATCCAGGCTGCAAAAGGTGTGGATACAGGTAGCCATTGTTATACCATCAGGGGCCATTGTTATAACAATCTAGCACATTCTCTAGGGTGTGACATTCAGGGCCTTTGTCCTATGGCTCCCATACCCTCACTCTCCTGGTGAGCTTCGATGGTCCAGCTTCCTTCTCTGACCCCCCAGACTCCTCCCCTCCTCTGGGTCTTGCTGATGGGTTTCCTTTGCCAGGGCTCAGTGTGGTCAGAACAGAGCCCTGGAGGCAGCCAGCTCTGGGTGGTGACCTGGCCCCCGCACTGCCTCCCAGCTGTGTGACCTTGGGCAAGTCCCTCAACTTCTCTGAGCCTCACTGCCTCCACCATTACTGAGGCTGTGACGACCTTCCCCCACTGAACTGCTGTGAAGATGTGCCTGACATAGACAACAGGGGGGTGACTGCGAAGTCCTGGTCCTGTCTCCCCCACCCCCGTCCACTGCGCCCACTTCTCTGCCTGGTGAACACTTACTTGTTGCTGTGGTTTTGGTATAGCCTTTGAAAAATTCCCCGGATCTCCCCATCCCTTACCCCAAGGAGAACTAGTCCCATTTTCCTTTAAGCTCCAAAAGGCATTTTGCAACCCCTCAATTATGTCCAGCTCACAGTGACGTGTACAAGGGCCGTCCAGAAACTCTCCAGCCATATTCCCCTTCTCCTTGTATTGACAATGGCTGGGTTTTTTCTGGGCAGCCCTCGGACATGTGTGTCACCCTCAAAGTGGGAGTTCTTGCATCCAGGACTTGCCCCTCATTCCTCCTTTGTCTCCAGGGCCCAGCATACAGAGCTGCTCTGTCCATTCATTTGCTGAATGAATGAGTGGACACCTGGCCTTCCCAAAACTCAGGGACACCCTTCATTTTTCGAGGAGCCTTCTCTCTCACCCTCGGTTGCCTGAGAAGAGGAGTGGAAGAAAACCGGGGATCGGGCTTTGGGCCTGTCCATAGAGCCTTTGGACACCTGAGCCAGTGTCATGATGGTGGCTCTGGGGTAAAATTACCAGCAGCTGCTGCCCTGCTGTCTGGTGTCCTTAACTAATGAGCACTGCACAGCCCAAGAGGGAGGCGAGGCCTGCTTTTCCAGCAGGGTCATTACGCATTAAAAATTGAGGCATCAAGCAGGAAGCCTCACTCAGTACCCACGAGGTAAACACAGATTCCTCATTAGCATAGAGCAGGCATCTTGGCTTCTGTCGCCTCGTTGGACTTGCGATATAGGGACCCAGAAGGCTGGTCTCAGAGGGGCACACCCCACCCTCTGGCTCAGCAGGAATTATTCCTTGGAACCGAGGCTGAGGGGTTGGGCTGGGGGGCAGGACAGACTTGAGTTGAAATCGTAGCTGTCGCTCAGTGCTTCTGCATACCTGGGCCAATCTCCTTGCTCCGTGAACCTCCATTTGTTCATCAGTAAAATGGGAATCATGGTGACTCTCTGGGAAGACCACCATGAGGATTAGACAATGTAACATGTGCGACATATAACAGGCACCGTATACCTGGTTCTTTCACTATTTTAAAAACTATCCCAGAGTCTCAGATCTGTGACCCCTG
Organism: Craseonycteris thonglongyai; assembly: GCA_004027555.1. Classification (NCBI taxonomy): domain Eukaryota; kingdom Metazoa; phylum Chordata; class Mammalia; order Chiroptera; family Craseonycteridae; genus Craseonycteris; species Craseonycteris thonglongyai. Next base: position 37,019 of record PVKE010011382.1, on the reverse strand, counting down.
CTCTAAATTGTCCCATAAGATGAGTAACTGTGTGGAGTGCCTTCCTAGACCCTTAATGAAGATGACTGGTGTCTGGGAAATAAAGTGTGGGAGCTGGGTGGCTGCTCTAAGTATCCATCACTATCAATCCTAACAACACTGGAGCTAACAGACGAGCATTGAACACACGCCAGGGGCTGCTTTAAGCGCTTTATGTACAGTAATTCATTTCGTCTTGGCAACAACACTGTGAGGTTGATGCTATCATTTGTCCCATTCTATAGAGGAAGAGACTGAGGCCCAGAGAGGTCGAGCAACATGCATAGTTATGCAGCTGGTTGGAGGCAGGGCTGGGATTCCAACCACAGCCTGGGCTCTGAACCCCGAGCCCACTCAGCCTAGAAGTGTCCCATTCCGGTTCTCCAACCTGGTGGCATTTACATCGCGGTCTATGCAGTAGAAACACACTTACTGCACCTCGCTGTGAATTGGGACAATAGTCTTGGGAGGCCAGGGCTATTATTTCTGTTTATAGATGAGGAGCAATCTATAGATGAGATACAGAGAAGGCAAGAGTCTCTCTTGTCCCAGGTGACACAGAGTGGACAGTGGGGTTGGGATCTGAATTTCGGCAGAGCCCACCCTTAGCCACCGCACGGGTGGTTACAAGTGGAGGATGGTGCGTGAGTTTTAGAATCTGCCCACGCTTAGTCCCGGGATGTCAGTTAACCTTCAATCGTCATGACTCGATTCCAGGACACTATGCAGTGAAGCTGCTGAGACCTCAGCTCTCCCCGGCCCCCCGTGGGCCCCCCGAAGCCCCTCCTGCCAGCCCCTCCACATCAGGTCCCTCCTCCTTCACCAGAGGGCCTCTCCGGGCAGGACGTAGCCTCCTGTGTTCTCAGCCCTCAGTGGGTCCTCTGACTAGAATTCAGGGGGCCGGACAACGTGAAAGGGAAAAATGACATCTCTGCTCACCAATCTTAGCTGAAATTGAGCATTTCCTTTAGGTGTATGTCACCAATAGAAATAACGGATAAATTCCTATCACATCATACAATTGCGGAAGCCTCGAAAGACCATTGACGCCCATCACTGCTTCGAAGTTATGGTGCTTATTAGACCTGCCACCAGATTTTATTATTTAATGCCTTAATAAAGAAGTGCATGTATTGCTAAAGCGTCAATTTGTGTTTTTAATATTTTGGTGCTATTTTTAACATAATTAGTACACTTTGTAATCTTATATGCTTTTATTGTATGCATTGAAAGTGATATTCCCAGAAGGAGTCTATTGGCTTCCTCAGCTTTCCAAGGATTCCCTGGCTCATGAAATAGTCATAGCAATCCTTTAAGGTAGGACTCGATTATTATCTCGTATTATAATTCCCACTTGACAGAAGAGAAAACTCAGGCACAGAGAGGTCAAGAAAACTGCCCAGGGACACACAGTAAGTGTGTATGGGAAGAGCCAAGATTTGAATTCAAGGCAATCTGGAAGCGAGCTGGCCCTCTCAGCCAGCATGCCCCGGCTCAGGCCTCCTCACCTTACTCCTAGCTGGTACTTTCATCGCTGGAATATCATTGCTGCTTTCTTCTGTTCCCCGTGAAAGACTCCAGCACCTTGAGGGCTGGGACTGGCTTTATTTCTCTCTGAATCCCCAGTATGTGACCCAGTGCTGAGCCCAGAAAATCTTCCAAAAACAGTTTTTGAAGATATAGTGTGTCTCCAACCCATCATGCACTGGACATTGTGAGTACAAAGATCCTTATTTCCTGGCATAATTTTTATAGCATTTAAGAAAAAGGAGGGGGTGAGAGAAAAAGAAAGGCCTTAAACGAAATAATTTGTCTACATTTTCTAATGGCATTTGTATGGAGTCATGCATTTTTATAGCACTTCTCCAAGAATTTTCATATCCCTTGGACTTGAACCTGGAGTGTAAGTGAGAGTAAACAGGGATGAGGCATTTAGTGCCGTAGGGAAGTAAGTGGAAGCTGCAGGTGGTTGGTTCCCGGAAGTAGAGTGCAAAGCTGAATGAAGGGCAGTGGAGCCCAGCAGTGGCCCGGGTTCGAGCCCTGAGCCACCACCCCCTGGCTGACCTTGGGCAAGAGCCTCACCTCCCTGAGCCCAGGGGCCTCATGCATAGAATGGGGACAGTACCAGCCACCTTCTGGAACAGTTGTTAGGAGCACATGAGGGGATGTGTGCTGTTTAGAACAAGTAGCTGGTACATTGTAAGTATACAGTAGACATGGCTCTGTCCCAACCAATACCAGCGGAAGGCTTGTCATGGTGTTGGTGTTATCACAGGCCTGATGCAACTCAGATCGTGTGTTGCCGTGGCGTTAGAACTGGATTCGGGGTCCAACTCCACACGCCTGGAATAAGACCCTGTCTTTCTCTGAACCTTGGTTTGCTGATCTGCAGAACAAGGGGCAAGGACAGGACCGGGGTACAGGGCTCAGTACCCCTTCACCTGGAAGTATGTGTGGAGTCAGTTTGAGAAACAAAAGAAGGGCTGCCCAGTTTAGAGACTGGGGTGCCTCACTCACCCCAAGGAACTCTCAGAGCTGTGTGGAGTCACGTGGGACAGCCGGTTTAGTGGGTCAGCACCAGACTCCTGGATCGGAGACTTGTCTCCTTTGTCATGAGGAGTTACAACAAAAGGTGTCTATGGGGAGGCGGCACGGGGGGCCACGCTAGTGGATTTCAGTGTCTTTAGGGCCCTGCTCCTGGCAGGCTTGACACACGGTTCAGCTTCCCCAGCCCAGCTCTCAGGGTATATAATTCTCTAAGGGGAGTGGGGACCTTCCCCGCTCGGCCTCCACCCCACCCCCATACCTGATCTGCTCCCTGCTTTCCTCTGATGGAATCTCTTATGGGCATGAGCCTTAACGATTCCGGTAGCATCACACTGTGCGAAAGGCTCCCTGCCGAGGGGTCTCTCTTGGGAGCTGAGCAATGGTCAGAACAGGTGGAAGCCCCTCCTGCAGAGGCATTCCTGAGCCCCATATACATGGCCTCCCCTACTTTATACCGTTGAACCATGACCAGGAGCCTAGAGCCATGGGAGAAAAGACGGTGGGGTTCGCTCAGGACGTGATGATGCTAGGGAAAACCCATTGAGCAGATCTGCTTCCCCAAACGACTTTCCTCGTGGTAAATTGTCTTCTGTTATTGCCTGAAACGAGGGTTTTAAAAGAGGTTCACATGCAATGTAATGAATGTGAGGTCATAATGGTCCTTGTCTCAAATTAAAATGCTAAGAGTGCCACGTGAAACAAGAGCCTTATGAGCATCCAGCATTATATATTATTGGTAGCGGACGGCTTGATGGCCCTACATACATGGAAGTAAGAGAAACAGGCTCCAAATCCTGTTGAATTGGCAAGCGTCACCCTCCCCATGAGAAGCTGGGTAGGCCAGGGGCAGGCCAGGGACACGCCCACCCAGTTAAGGCAGGGCCTGCGATAGTAACAAGTGTCCTTGTGATAAAAGCAGAAGGACAGCAGAACCGAATGCAGTGCTGGTTTCGTGGAAGCAGCAGGGAAAGAGAGGTGTGCGTGAATTTGGATCCCAGTGGCTCTGTCCCTGTGCTGTGTGACTTTAAAGTAGTCACTTCACCTCTCTGGGCCTCCATGTCTCCATGCTGCTGTTTGGTCCTGGTAAAGAAAGGGCTGTTGTGAGAGGACTGCTGTGTGCAGGGCTGTTGAGAGGATAAGTTGGGATCACAGATGTGAAAGCGCTTCGTACACTCCGATCGGCCGTTGAGGTGGCAGATGGACACTAACTCGCAGGGCTTTGTGCTGATTTCTTCCCCCTGCCCACCCCTCCCCCACTGGTGAAGCTCAGCTGTCCTCCCTAATATTTAATAACAGCAACCCGCATTTAGTAAGCAATTGCTAAGGGCCAGGCATTACGTGTCTTTCACTCCGTCCTACTGTAACTTTATGTGATGAGTACTGTTCTTAACCCCATTTTATAGACTAGAAAACAGAGGCTGAAAATGGCTCATAAGCCACCCGAGGCCACATGACGGGTAAGTGGCAGGGATTTAAACCCAAGACTTTCTGACTCTAAACCCTCTTATTCTTATGCTACATTGTCCTCTAAAATATGCCTGACAAGCTGCCTCCAAGCTGAGCTTGAATACCTTCAGGGACAAGGGGCTCATTACCACCCCCATCCAGGGCCTCACAGGCGTGCTCTCCCCTGACACATAAAGCATTATTATGGTGATAATATTATCTACAAAAATAGAGTGATTAGAGTAGATGCTCTCTTCAGGTCCATTCCAGAAACATCACTTTGAGAGCGTGAGCATTTACAGACAAATTCAACCTGGCGACAGAAGAAAGGATTAAACATCTCCGTATGAAAATGGAACCCAGTGAGTAAGATGTGCTTGTGAATGGGGGCAATTAATCTTCTTTTGCCGATCCCTGTAAAAAAAAAACATTTGCTGGAGAGGAGGTATTTTTTCCCTGCAGACACATGGTGTGATTTTGAAATATCTCCACAGAAGGAGAGATGACTGAGGAAATACAAATCTATTAAGTGTGCAGGGCTAAAGAAAAAGGGCCTTCCATAAAAGGATTGCTAGACCATATCAAAGGCTCCTGAGGTCAGGGAGGGCTGTTGGAACGCTACCAATTATAGCTAAATGGGAAACCAGCTTAAATATCAAAATTAGAGACGAAGAGCTGCAATTAACCTGTCTTCTCCCAGAAAACACAGCCCTTAGTGCTCGGCATAATTTAATATTGCAAAATTATGACCACAGGCATCCAAGGCTCCTGTTCGGCAATATAAAACGGACAATAAGTCTCAGTGGGGCTTTGGAGATCGTGGGTGAGGTGGAGCAGGAACAGTGGAGGTCGGGGGTGGGAGGGCTGTGAAGTCACGATGGCTGAACGGGCACAGACGCAGGGAAAGCTCCCGGCAGGACCCGATTCCGAAGGCTCAGCTCTGTTTTCCAAAGTCCTATTCTCTGGCCAGCAGGAACCATTTGATTTGTGTTTTGTGGGCTTTAATAGGGTGGATTATGCTGATGTGAGTGGAAAAAGAACCCCAGGCCCGTGCGTAGGGGGTCCGCAGACTATTCCAGCAGGTTTCTCAGAAGCAGGGCTTTGCCACCATGGGGAGCTTTGAAAATGCCTCCCTCCTGGCCCTTCACACAGACCAGAAGGCCAGGGCATCGGGGTTTTCTAAAGCTCCCCAGTTAATTTTCATTGGCACCAGTGTTAAGAACCGCTGCTCTAAAAAAAAAACAAACCAAAAAACTGTGGGCCCAACAAGGAAGAGAAAGTGGACGTTTGTAACATGGTCGAGCGGTGATTATACTAGAAGCAGCAGGAGGGTCCCCACCGTGCTGGCTGTGAGCTGTTCTCACCTGCAGGGCTCCTGGGTGCCTGCGATGTTTTCCTCTGGCAGGCGGGAGCCCAGGAGCCAAATTGAGCAACTGCATAGGATTCAGCCCCTGACAAAGCCTTAGGGCAGAAAACCGGGAGTTTAAGACCCAGGGCTGAGAAGCTGGGTTTCCGTGTTGGCGGTGATTCGTGGACACGCCAACTGGGTCAGGTCCCTGTTGGTGGCTGGCTCTCCCATAGAAGGATGGCGCTGAAGTGCTCTTCTGGATGGAGCTCCCCACGTCCTCTCCCTGGCCCCAAACCATCTTCCCCTTCATTCTCCAGGGCCCTTTGCCTCCTCACTGTCACCTTGCCTGGAAAGGCCGGCATCGTGACCATGGTTGGGTGCCCCCCCACATCCTGCTCTGAACCCCAATAAAGCCTCGAGGGGCCTCCGAGCTGTAGCCCAGTGGCTAAACTCCTGCAGAGACGGGTTTCACAGACAAAAGCAGAACAGGAGCGACTTGAAAACTCAGAGTGGTTTTAGGCCCAGAGAACTAAATGTTCAAATGTTCAGAACAGAGTAGCTCTGCTCGACGGAGCGGGGAAAGAAGACACTAGACTTATTTTTATTTCCCTCCCAAGCCAAACACAAGCAGTGAGGATTTTCCAGGGCTTTGGCCACCTCAGTCATTAATGGAGGCTTCTTCCCTCTGTAATCCTAAAAAAAAAAAACAACCAAAAGGACACAAAACTCAACACGGTGTTTTTCCGATTCCCAGGACAGGACAGGGTGGTCCTTGGGGTTTGTTTTCACAGCCGCCAATCTGGTCTCTCCTCCTGGTAATGCCAAGAGGTGGGTGACTGGGTGGAGGCTCAGAGAGGTGAAGAAACTTGACCCTGGTCACCCAGCTAGGGAGTGCTAGGTTGTGGTTTGGACTCATCTCACTCCCAATAGAAACTCTGTGTCCAGGGCTCTGGACGTTCCTGGGAGGAGGGGTGGGGAGTGGTCGGGATACTGGGGCTCCTCCAACTTCTCTCTCTCACTAGGACGCAGGCAGCATGGGATGGGAGGTGATGGGGGCTAGTCACACCCAGGTTCATTCCTGTGCCTGTTACACATCAGAGATATTTGTTCCTCTTAGATATCCACTGGGTTCCCACATACCATTTCATTTGAAGAAAGGGATATTCAACAGCTTAAACGTAATTGGAAACCAGTGCACTGAACCAAGCCAGCCTGCAGCCTGTGCCTCCTGGACTGGTCTGGGACGAGGCAGCTCTGTGCCATGGCGGAACGAGGAAACTTCCAGATCTAGCAGAGGCTGCCCCATGGCCGGGAGGCCAGCGCCAGGGGGCTGGGGACAATGCCTCTTTGCTGAATTTGAATTTAAAATCTCTAGCTATTCACAAACCCAGGCAACAGTCCCCTTGATATTATTAGCAAGACTCAAGCAGCCAACCTCCCAGCACAAAGCTCTGGGGAGGGTTTGGGATGATTTGGGCTCTAGGGCGTGGCCCTCTAGCCAGGCTCCTGAGCCCACAGCGTGTCTCTGACCTCCAGGCTGGGCTGAGGCAGGGACTGCCACCAGCCAGCACCACCCTGCCTCCGAGCCCTGTCCCTCAGGCATTGGGGTAACGGGTCTTTTTCTCATCTAAGCAACATGCCAGACTTCTTGGGCACCTCAGGTCAGGCCTCAGGCAGCCGGTCTGGTAGTGCAACTCGAGAGAGGGGCGGCAGTTTGGGGGAAGCCTCTGAAGTCACTCAGACAGCTGCAGAGGCTAAAAACAGCAGTTTCCTCTTGGTGGCTGGACAGGGTGTTCCCAGGGGACACATGGCCCCCAGGTGCTCATGGGCAGTCCCTGTCACCCCTGACCCTTTCCCTGCTGCTGCGCCTGCTTAGCACCAGAGCCAACCTGCACAGGAGTTGGCAGTTCACACGGCAACCAGAAATGAGTGAGACACGGTCCATGCCCCTAGGGAGCAGGGGACGGGCCAGGAACCTCTCCCCACCAGCTAGTGGGCTCTGGAAGATGACTGTAGTAGCCACTATAATTTATCAAGAGCTTACTACATGCTAGGCACTCTGTAAGCCTTACCTCATTGAATTATCATTACCATCCAATGTAAGGTGAGCCTTGTTTCTAGCCATATAACAGAGGAGGAGACTGAGGTTCAGAGAGGTTGATTTGAACAGGGAGTGTCAGAGCAGGGATTTGAACCCAAGTCTGCTGCCCAAGCCTTTACCCTTGACCAAGCTTCACTGTCCAGACCCAGTGTGTATGGGATAAGTGGTACCCCTACCTCTACCAAGGCTCTATGCCTGGGCTCCTGTCTTAGTTTCTCTGTATCATATGTTCTCAGTCGGGGCAATATTAACCCCCAAGGGGATGATTTGGGGGAGGGGGGCAATAGCAAAAATCTTACTTTTTAATATATAAAGCACACTACAGATATATAGCATTTCTGTAATATTACAAGTTTATCATCACTTCTCGGCCTTTTGGCTAAGATTAAGTGTAAAAGTTTATTAGGTTGCAATTGAGAAAAGATTGCCTGGAATATAATAGGTGCTCAGTAAACAGTTAATGCCTCCTTCATTGCCCACTGGAGTCAAACATGAATTGGTCTCATTGGGAGCCTTTGTATAAGCCCAGGACCACTCAGGTCCACCCTCAGTTCTTTGGCTCTTGATGCCAAGGCCTCTGCAAGCTCCCTGCCCAAGTCTGTATCCGTTCGGACCCAAGTTCACCCCCAACACCCCAGGTTCCTTCTTGGAGGCTCTAGCTCCCCAGAGCTGCCCGGTGGGACTTGTTATAGGTTAAACAGGTACAGGCTTAGCTCAGCTCAAATGAAACTTGAACACTTCAGGTCGTTGCTGTCAATTCTCCCAACACAGAGAAAGAGGTAATTGTCAATTAACGAGCCCATCAACTGAGGCAGGAGGAAAATCAATAACACAGGCCGATACAGAACGTTCTAATGCCAGTCAGGATTCTAGGAGCGGGCGCCTTTCAAATAGGTACATGGAGTAATTGCCTTCTCCCTGGTGACCCGTCCCGCAGACTCTCCAACTCTCCAATTAACATGTCCCGTTGACAGGCACACAATTATTCGGGTTCGCTGTGCCCCAGCCAGTGTTTGTTCAATCAGAACTTGCAAATACATGGAAAGTGCACAGAATAGCAAATGCAGGATGACTATGAGGGAAGCCAAACAGGCTTTAAAGGAAACCTGGACGTGGGATTTCTTTTCCAGAGAGCTGCCCTGAGTCTCAGATGCTGGTTAAAAGCCCTGTTCTGGCCAGCCCCTGACTGGACCTGTCCCCATCCCCACTGAGGAACTCAGAGGTGGCTGCCTATGGCGTGGCCAGGTCTGTCCCCGCCATCTATCAGAGAGGAGAGGTCCTCCTCCGCACAGTCCCATTCGCTTTGGGAAATAACTGGGGTTTGCATAAGATGGCCCTCCTGCCTAGAAGGCCATTTCTCATCTTTTCCACCTGGATCACTCTGACCCATCCAAGTCAGCCTCTGAATCCTCAGGATTCTGCCTGGACCTCCCCAGGCTAGGCCAAGGGCGCTTTCCCCAGGTATCCATCACGCTGTGACATTTCTCATGTAACCTACAACGGTGGGTTAGCCCCCCAGGTTCATCTCCCAGTTTCCTCACAAAAGAGTGAGCCCTTTGGTGTCAGAGACTAAGTATCGTTCATCTCTAGACATCAGCGTTTAGCACAGACGATGCTTAGTAAATGGTTCTTGGATGGATGGATGGGTGGATGACGCAAAAAAGAATGGGTAGGTGTATGGATGGATTTGTGGGTACCTGGAAATGGGTACCTGGTTGGGAATGAATTGGATACGAAGGTAGAGAATCAGTGGGGGATGGAGGGGGGTTGGGTGAATAGAGTGGGAGGGTAGTGGGTGGTGGATAGGAGGGTGGATAAGAAGACTGTTGGGGGGTTGAATGAATGGTGTGCTGCTAAATACTTGAAAAGCCATTTAGCACAGCGGTTAGGAGTGTGGGCTCTGGAGGCAGATGTCTTGGGTTGAACCTTAGCTCTGGTTTTTCCTGGCTGTGTGATCATGGGAAAATGAATCATTCCCTCTGGGCCTCAGTTTCCTTATCTGTACAACGGACATAATAATAGTATTTCCTCTTAAGCTTGTTGTGAGGACTAGAGTATTCCTTGCTCCTTGCCCTTCCTAGCCCTCTCTTCACTGAGTCAGAAGGTCTTAGCAATGGAAGGGAACCCCGGAGCCATGTCACTGGAGAAGCTGCAGCACAAAGCAGTGAGGTGACTGTCCCCCATTCCTCTAACCAAGGACAGCAGCAGTGCCTGGAGTATGCATTGCTCATCCCACGTGCACGTGCACGTGACTCACTCAGCACGCACTTACACGGACCCGCCGGGTGTCAGGCACTATCTGCATCCTGGGGTTTACAGTAGTGATGAAGACAAACCCTATCCCTGTTCTCCTAAACCTCGCCATCCTCCAGAGAAGACAGCCATGAACGGATAATCTGCATTAGTAAAGTGTGCACCAATACAAAAATGCACACAAATGAATCTGCGTGAGCTGTGAAGGAGACTTTTCTGGCGTCGGGAGGGTGTGAGGGCGGGGGTCAGAGACTGCTTCAAGGAGGCGCTAACATTGGTGGCCCAAAGAGGACGCCTCTAAAACAAACAACACATGAAACTGTAATAGAAAGAAAAAAAGGCTCCTTTCAAAGCAGCAACTCCATCTGAAAGGTACCTACGCATAAACCTAGCAAAAGATGTGCCTGGTTTTTTAATGGAGAAATTTACAAAGCATTACAGACGGGAATAAAAGCCCTGGGCAGACGGAGGGGACGATGGGAAATGAGAAGGAGGGAGAGAAGGCAAGAGGGACCCCCAGTGCCCACACCAGTGAGGCTCTGTACGGACTGAGATAAAAGTCAACGGGAAAAGCGAAGAACAATTTGGCTTCTGGGCTCTGTGCACTTGAGCTAGATTTTCTTTAGGTAATGGGTTATCCTTTCATGCCCACTTGCTACAAGCATAGCTAATGCACAGGCGATTTTGTAAGCAGCTTTTTCCCCACTTAACAATATAGCATGGATATTTCCCATATCATTAACTCGTGCTTGATAAAAAAAACCTGTGAAGAATGGTTCTCCAAGGCAGACAAACATGGGTGTTTCCCCTATTTTAGTGATGAGAACAGCGAGGGATGCGGGGAGATGCTGTATGCAGCAGCTACTACATTTAATTCTCACACCCACACTGGGCTGCAGACTTTCCTCTTCATCTTGCACATGAGGGATGGGGGGGATGCAGGTTCCAGCTGCTCATTCACGGGACTCGAACCTGGGTCTCCAGGGTTTTGGCTCTGGGCTGCTTCCCAGAGCTGAGGCTGGGGACACACTAGCTGGCTCTTTGTCTCCCTCAGGGCTGCCACCATGCTATGTGGAGGACATTCATTCCTTTAGCCATTCAACACTTGGGTGACCAGGGCCCACAACGCCTGGCATTGTGCTAGAACTTGGGAGAAGCAGGGAACAAAACAACCAAGTGTCTGCCTTAGTTTCCTAGGACTGATACAACAAATGACCGCAAGCTTTCCGGCTTATAGAAGAGGAGTTGATTGTCTCCCAGATCTGGAGGCCAGCGGTCTGCAATCTAGGTGTCGGCAGGCCCTCGCTCCCTCCGAAGGTGCAGGGGGACAATCCTTCCTTGCCAATTCCCGCTGCCGGTGGCTCCTGGCATTCCTTCATGTAAGTCAGCACGACTCCACTGTCTGCCTCCAGCCTCACAGGACGCACACCTCTGTGCCTCTAATCTCTCTCTCGTTTTTCTCTGATGCGGCAACATTCATTGGATTTAGGGTCTCCCCTAAATCCAGGATGATCTCAAGATCCTTAATTTAATTTTATCCCCAAAGACTATTTCCAGATAAGGTCAAATCACAGCCACAGGGGATCAGGACTTGGGCATATCTTTGAGGGGACACAATTCAACCCATCACATTGGAGGAAAATGAAGAACAAATAAAGATCTAGCACATTAGACGGGAATAAGTGCTGTGCCCAAGGGGGAAATGGAGGGAGGGCAAGGGAGTACGCCTCCCCGTGAAGGTCACATTTGAGCAAAGCTGAAGAAGGTGACAGAAAAGGCCACGTAGGTATCCGCATAAAAAGTGTTCCAGAGAGAGAGGACAGCAAGTTTAAAAATTTATTTTTATTGTTTTTGACAGAGGAGAGACAGACAGAGAGAGAGACAGAGAGAAGGGGGAGGGCCCAGAGCAGTCCCCATAGTTGACATTAGTTTTCCATATAGTTTCACTCCACAGGTGGGCACAGGACTGCGCAGGGCAGGAACAGGGCCGGGAGCCTCTCGCATAGGTCCCGGCAAGAACTGAACTGGGGACACACCCCAGCTCAGCATATGGGTCCACATGGGCTGAAGCCGGGATTCGATTCTCAGTTTCCGGGGCTGCAAAGCGAGCGCTTAACCCGCTGAGCCATCCCAGCTTCCCAGAACAGCAAGTTTAAAGAGCCCCAGGAGGGAGCAGCCTGGAAAGAAGCAAGCAGGGAAAAGAGGTTGGCAGTCGAGTGGTGGTGAGACCCGGATGAGAGGCAGCCTTGTGGGTGAAGGTCGCTCCAAGTGAGATGGGAGCCACTGGAGTGTCATGAGCAGAGAGGCTGCTATTAGCTGCCGCGTGGAGACCTGTGAGGAGGCAACTGCTAAAATCCAGGCGAGAGACGCTGGCTTGGAGCAGGGGGGCAGCAGCCCAGGTGGAGGGGCTGGCAGGATTCTGGTGCATGTGGGAGGTGGGGTCCACAGGGTTCCCCGATGGGTATGGAATGTGAAGAACAGAGAGGCGTCCTGGATAAGAGTAAACTGTTCCAGTCTGAGCAACGGGAAGGTGGAGTTGCCAATAACTGAGTTGTAGAGCACAGGTGGGGTAGAATTATGGGAAAGGTTGGGAAGTGAGTTTCACACCTGCGGGATGGGAGATGTCAATTTATAAAAAGAGAGGCTGTTTGGGTAGTTTGATATTTGAGTCTGGGATCTGGGGCAAGGTCTGAGCTGGAGATAAAAATGCGGGACTGGTCAGCGTAGAGACACTATTTAAAATCAAGAGTGGAGTGAATGCAGACAAAGAGGCTTAAGGAGTGACTTTTACAAAGGACACCCCAACATTAAGTGATTGAAGAGGGGGAACTCACAAACAAGGCTGGAAGGCGTGAGCAGCAAGGTGGGAAGGAAACCAGGGAAGGGAGGCACTCTGGGAAGCAGATGAGGAGAGATTTAAAGAGGAGGCGGTGACCAACGGTGTCCAACTGCTCCAGGGCCAAGTCAGAGGAGCCCAGAGGAGTGACCCCGCGTCTTTGGGGACAGCCGTCTCCCTGGAGTGGTGGGGATGGAAGTGGACTGGATGTGATTGAAGATGTGAGAGGAGAGCTGTGGAGACAGCTTTCATAGGGCGTTGGCTCTAAAGGGGGACAGGGACGAAGGTAGTGGGGTCCAGAGATGCTTTAGACTTTTCCAGGAAGGCAGAGATAACAGCATGTTTGTGTGCCGACTGGGAACGATCCAGTAGAGACAGGAAGCTGGCGACGCAAGATAAGACAGAGAATAGCTCTGGACCACGTGCTCCAGGGAGCCAGAGCGGCTGGGGTCCGGAGCACAGAGCTGCGGTGGCCCTAGACTCGGGGACGGCCCATCCAGTGACAGGAGGGAAGGCAGAGGACGCGGGCACACGTGCTGGAAAGTGGGGACGTGGGCAGGCCGGAGCTTGTGGAAGGTGTCCTCCAACTACATTCTAAGTAAACCGACGTGAGGCCTCCGGCTAAGGGTGGGGGTGGGGGAGGGGAGAAGCGCTGGGGTCCCTGACAAGAGAAGGCAGGTCTGGGAGGGGCGGGGACTGAGCACACAAGCGAGGCGACTGGAGGCAGGAGGGAGGGCTCTCTTTTGGTCACCACTGTGCTAGAGTACGTCCCTAGTACGGAGCCTGGAACTTCATACACAGCTGCTGGTGGCTGAATGAATGAATGAGCACGTGACCCGTGAAGGATCAGGCTGTCATGACCAGCTGAGTGTGTGCCTTTCGGCCACCATAATCTCCTTCTTTTGGGAGATGGGTGAGACCCCAGGCAGCCGTGAGACCAGCGGCACCGACCATATTGCAGGAAGTTAATTAACTCCAGGGTGTTTTCCCTTCTGTTCTCAGCGGTGGAAAGTGAGCCTTTGTTCCTGACAACCTCAATTAGCTCCTGCTTTTCTTGAGCTCTGCTGCCCACTCCCCGCCCCAGTGGCCCCCTGCCCATCCCCCAACACACACACTAGAAGGCTGGCGGGAGGTTGCCAGCCTGTGTGTGGGAAAGCAAGGTAGCCTGCATTTCCCTGAAGCCTGCCCCCATCTTAGACCCACTGGGTGCTCCCCGCACTGGGTGCTCCCCGCACTGGGTGTGCCCAGGGACGAGCACAAGACCATGTCCTGGTGCCTCTCAGACCACTCCTGGGATAGGTCTGGACAGTGAGGGCTGCCCCAGCTTAGTGCAAAGCCCGGGCTCCCGGCCCTGCTCAGCCCCATCCATACCGCCCCCCACATTCGTCTTCATCCCCCAAGAAGCCCCTCTCCTGGGCTCTTCCACATCCCGGAGGTCCCACCCGGGCCTCCACTTCTTTAGCTCTTTGTGCAGTAGTTGTCACCCAAACTCCTACCGGGGCTAAACCCCATGAAGGGACCGGGGCTGGGTCCCCAGCAACTGTACTTTAGGAAGTTCCCCAGGGGGTTCGAAACACGGCCAAGCTTGGGAAGCACTCGTCATCCATACAACTGGACAGCGAATGCCTTTCTCCTTGCAGGGAACACGGAACAAAGCAGAGCAGCTGCAGGTGCGGGCGCCGTACGCCTTCTTCAGCCTCCACGGCCATCCTGCAACACACGTGTCATCGGTTCCATCTACACACGGGGAAGAGGGTTCAAATACGTGAGGGAACTTGCCCTTTAACACGCAGCTGGTAAGGGGCTCTGTGTGACTCCAATCTGGCACATAGTGGGGCCTTTATTCACAAGGGCTGTTTCATTTCTCTTGCACTAAGTATGCTAGTGAGGAGATCCCTGGCAAAAAAAAAAAGAAAAAAGAATGGTGACGTGGGTTTTTACGGGGCTACAGGCACAATCATATGGGGGTCACATAGGTGGCGCCCATCCCACCTGGAAGGTGCGGGGAGGGGCCTTTGAACTGGGACTGTCGAGGTCACTGAAGGTGTGGAGGAGGGAAGGGCTATGATGAGGGCAGGAGGAGTCAAATCGGAAGAGGGGAGAAGAGGTGGAGAGAGAGCAGTAGGGGCCACCACGCTCGTCCAGGCTGGAAAGAGGGCCCGGGCGGCAGTCACGCTGCACATGGAGCGGTGCACGGGGCGGGTCCCCGCACCCGGTGCCTTTCTGCTGGGAAGCCAAGCTGCCTGCACAAGGCAGCTGCTAGCACTCTTGGGCCATCTCATCTCGAATGACTGCATTTCATTATAATTTAAGTCTTGCTTGGTCTTCATCAAAGACTATGAGTGCCTTGAAAGAGAGAAGCGTCTCTTTCCTCAGGTGAGGGGAAACCACGCCAGAGCTTTCTCATCGAATATAAACTAGATGAGGAGATGCAGCTGAACTTGGCAGAGCCTGCCAGGGAGCACTAATAGACTGGAGGAGAGGAGGTTTATATGGAGAGACAGCTTCAGAGGGTGGTGGGGTAGGGAGCGGAAGAGGCCCCAGGAGGGTGGATAGCGAACCAGGATCCGTGACGACAGCCGAAGCACCCAGGGCCTGGATGGGCTTAGCTTCTCATCCAGCTAGAAGCTTCTCTGCCTGGAGACCAGAGAGCTAAGGCCCCTCTCCCCCAGCGTCCTTCCTGGTTGGTTTTCAGTGATCCCATTAATTGCGGAGGCGCAGGGGCTGGAATGGAACTCATGGCGTTTCCTGCATGGGAGCTCTCAGTGGGGGAGGATGGAAGTGACCTAGAAATATTTAGCCAGGGGGAAAAAAAAAAAAGAAAGCAAGCAACCCACGCAGGTTTGACGCTCCCACCAGGGGCTGGGAAGGGGCTGGGGGCTATTGTGGGTATGTGCATGTTTTAAATACTGTTTTAAATACTGTCTCAGGCACTGAGGTGTCGCGTGGAACACTTGGCTTACAAGAAGGTGCTTTGCGTTTATAAAATCAGGTTCTTTCCCTGCTGCCTTTCGTGAACCCCAGTGCTGGTCTCTGACGCACGGGCTGCTCACAGAGGCGGGCGTTTCAGCCGTGGCACAGGCTGGAACCGTTCTCAAATAGGAAATCGAAGATGGGAGACAAAGCCAGGGAGAGGCAAGGAGCAAGGAAGAGGCAGAAAATAAACGCCCAGTTAGTGCTCAGCGAGGGCTTCGTGGCTGGCTCCCCGGGGGAGCCCCTGAAAGGCTGCTCAGACCCAGGAGTGAGGGAGCAGGGGCTCTTGGCCCCCCGCCGGCAGCTCATTTGCCTGCTGCCAGCCAGCCCTCTGCACCCCCAGGCTGCTCATCCCTGCGCCTGTCAGGGGCTCTGCAGCCTCCAGCAGGGGCCCCGTCATGCTGAGGGGGCCGCTGTCACCTCCATGGGCAGGGGTGATCATCCACAGCTGATGGTGGCCGCAAGGCTGGGATGGGGCAGGCAGGGCTGGAGAGGGGGGTGAGCTCCAGAAGGGGCTTCTAAGAGGTAGTCCCTGTTCTGAAACCGCGCTCCCTCCCTCCCTCCGTCCCCGCCTCCCTCCCTTGCTTTGTCTCCCTCTTTCCATCTTCCTTTGGGTCTCTGGCTCTTTTTATCTCATTGTCTCTCTCGTTCTTTGTCTCCTTCCCTCTTTCTCTGTATGAATCTCTTTTATTCTTTTGGGAAAAATGGCTGAAGTTATTAAGCCAGAGATCAAACAAGCCGGAGGGCTGAATGGACACGAAGGGAACACCCCTTTCACACCTGGCTTCTCTTTCTCCGGGCACAGCAGGTCCCCATGGAGAGGACAGGTGGGGGGTGGGGGCACGGGTGAGAAAACCGGTGAAACCCTGTCATTTCCCAGGCCTGGCCATGGGGGCTGGAGGGGTGAGGGGGCGGGGAACTCTGATAGGGGCCCGGCACTTGGTCTGACCCGGGCTCTGGACAAGCAGTGAGGCCGCCGCCCCACGGGGAGCAGGTCCCATTACTGGCTGTGACATCCGGGCGAGTGGGGGCCTCGCCTAACATCCAGCAGGTTCCCGTTGCCTTTGTATGAGGTGAAGAGGGGGCATTGATGGGGTGAATGAAGGGCAAGGACGGAAGCACAGGACCAGTCAGCGGGTCAGCTTCTTGCCCCAACAGGTGAACTGTGAGCTGACCTATGACCCTGAGCTCTTCACGTAACAGAACAGCACCCACCGTGTGGCTCTAAGCTGAGCCCCTCCCGTAGAACTGCCACGTAGCCAGTGCACACACCTAACAGTCACCTCCAATGAGAGCCACCTGCACCCACCTCTGACACGCTCTGAGAACGCAACTGGGCTCTGTGCTCCTCACATTCAACTTACTCATTTAACCCGTGACTGGTATGTGGCTTTCACCTATGTTAACATGTCTTTGAACCATTTCCCCCCCAAAACCAGGCGACTTATATATAAATCAGAGGGTCTGGCTTCCCAACTCCTACTGGGCTTCACAGGCTGGCACTGAGCGGAGCGCCCCCTCCAGGCAGGTCAGGCCTCTGCCAGCTGACCGTGAACTCTGCCCTGCCTGTTTCTCTCATTCCCATTGCCCGCCTGTCCCCCAAGCCCCAGAGTTCGGGACCTGGGTCTGGCTCATGCCTGTGCTCCCTGCCCGCCCTGCCCTCCAGCACATTCCTTCTGGTCCTTGACAATAACTCGGAACCTCCCTGGCTCAGGAAAGCACTGAGCCTGCTATAGGTGAGGATGTCCCGGGTCTGTCTGTTGCTGCCCGTCTGCAGATGACAGATGATGTATTTCTCCAAGGGACACCCAGACTGGATGAGCAGACCCGGTCACAGTGGGAAATGGAGTCCCCACTGGCTGCCCCTGAGCTGCCAGGGGAGCCTCTTGTCCTGTCTGTCGTACTCAGAGTCAGGCCAGGCTGGGCCATCCAGAGAGACCATTTGAAACGGGACACAAAACTACATATGGGCAGCCTCGTGTCACTGGGCTCAATTCAAGGTGTCAGTAGGCTGGCCATGTGTACCATTTGATGTGAGACAGTACTGCGGTCCTTTGTCCCGTTTCAGACGGGACGTCTGGCCAGCTTGGGCCAGGCTGTCCTGGGGCTTCTAGCCAGGCGGGCCCTCAGCAGAGGTTGCCGTGGGAACCAGAGCTGAGGCTGATGTGAGGAAGCTGGGTCTTAGCTCCGTACAGGCTCCTTGCTCAGCTCTTGTTTAAGGAACATTTCCAGAGCTGCTGTAAGGTGGCTGAGTTATAAAGAGGAGACTAAGCATCAGTTCCCTGCCTTCAGAAACCAGTGAGTCAGGGAGGAGTAGGAACAGACCACAAGCGACCTTGCATCCCAGCGGGCTTTACAGTTCAAGGGCAGGGAGAGGCCCTGTCTACTGCTGAGGGTTGCAGAGAGCACATTAATTGAGGTGAAATCAGAAAGGTTTCACAGGGCACAAGGCTTTTGAAGTGGACCCTGAAATGTTTCAATAGGGCGGGGGGTCAGAGAGGGCGTGTGGGCTGGGGAGGGACGGCAGGAACAAGGGTGGGGTGGCGGGCAAGCCCAGAGCCAGCAGGGGCCCCAGGGGCTCCAGTAACATGTTCAAAGGGGCTGATCTGCACGGTGTTAACGCGGCTATTTCCTCCCTGGCCCAACAAAACCGGGGGCAATTGGGTTAACTTCTGGGACAGCTCAGAGAATACAGAATCATCCAAGTTTATTGAGCTGCAGGTCCTCCTTGCACCCCCTCTCTTTTTATTGGCAGCTGGAGGAGCACCCACCAGGCTGTGGGGTGGGGGTGGCAGGGAAGGTGATTGGCAGGTAATGGGAGCATGAAAGGTTTCCTCAGGGCTGCTCACATGTTAGAAAATCGGGGTGGGGTTGGGCCCTGCTTGAAGAGGAGTAGCCGGGTGAGAGGTAGGAGGGGCAGGGGGTGAGGACAAGGCCTCCCCCTGGAGCAGCAAAAGGCCATGACAGTGACAGAGCAGGAGGCTATGGGCGCCGGGAGAAGCATTTGCTGGCATCTCTGCAGGGCGTTAGGGCCTTGCCGGCTTGCCTCAGGGTGGAGCGTGGCCAATGGTTCCCTTACCAGCAATGGGGGGTGTTCCGAGGGTCTGAGAGGGCTGCCCACCCACACAAGAGAGCCCTTCCCAACAGGTGGGAATGGCTCCTGTTCTCTGCAGTGCAGTCCTGAGCTGTGTGCACTTGACCTTCTGTGCCTCTATCTCATCAACTGAAATGGGGGTAGAGATGGTCAAGAAACTGTGCAGATAGGTGGGAAAAGCCGTTTCCGATGCTTAGGCGAGCGGCTTCGAAGGCTCATGGTGTCAGGCGGAGTGGGGATCAAACCCTAGATTTGCTCTGTACCTGCTGTGCGGCCTTCATCGCTAAGCCTCAGCCTCGTCCCCCCGAAAACGGGGCTCATGGTAGGATTCCACTCGGGAGAGGTAAGGATTAAGTGACATTGCATTGGAAGGGGCTATATAGGGCCTGACACAGTAAGTGCTCCATAAATATTAGCTGTTATTAATTTTCCTATTAATGGGGTTTTATACTATTTGCAATAAAAGTCCAATTTGGATTTCCATTACAGATGGTTTTATTACTGTCAGGTGCATACAGTGACCTCTATTGGGCTGCGACAATATAGGCAGGAAGAGCCTCGGGGGGGCTGCCTCGTCTGTTCCGGCTGCTCTGACGGAACACCTCAGGCCGGGGGCAGAAGTGCAGTTCTCACAGTTCTGCTGGCTGTGGGGACAAGCTCAAGGCTCTGGCCGATTCAGTGGCTGCTTGGGGCCCCTTCCTCCTTCAGAGACCGTGCCTTCTAGCTTCAACCTCACATGCGGGCAGGGCCAAGGGGTCCCTCTCAGGCCTCATTCATGAGACCTCTAATCCCACTCTCATGACATCACCTCCCAGAGCCTCCCCGCCCCCCAGGCCATCACAGTGGGGGTTAGGATTCAACATGGGAACTGGGGGTGGCGGACACAAATATCTAGTTCATCGTGGGGGCCTGTGTTCATCACTGGATAACAATTCCTAGATCTTAAAAGGTGCATCTCACACACTTAAAAGAGTTTCTCCTGTTACACAGTCCCCAAGGGCCTTTAGAATGTGGACCCTCAGGCTTATTTGCTGACCAAGACTTTTTACTGAGCATCAGGGCCAAGGTCCATGGCTGCTCAGAGTCATGCCAGCCAGGAGCGAAAGTGGGAGGGGGCTGAGGAGAGCCACTCTCATAGAAAGGGGCAGACAGAGGCCCAGGGGATGCCAGCAGCCTCTTCCTGGCAGCTCAGGGCAGGGACAAAGCTCATGGCTCCAAGGGACACTCCCTAGGTGATGACAGCCCAAGGCACTGGGAGTCACCCACCAGTCAAGACTCCAGCTCCCTGCTCAGGGTGACAGGTTCCTCTGCAGTTGTCCACCAGATTCTAGTCCTGCTTTCCTCTAGAGCAGTGGAATTGTAGGCGGGCACCTATCTGCCCAGCTAACCTATACTTCCAGCCCTTAGGTCAAGTTCTTGCCAATACGATGTCACCAAAAGTGAAGTGTCCTTCCAGACAATTGACCCACCTCTTCCTTGACCTGTCTCTGTGCTCCTGACCCCAGTCCACAACCAGGACATGAATGCGATGCAGCTTTACCCATGAAGCTGTCTACAACACCCTAGGGAATGGTGGAGAAACAAGACGGGAGGAATCTGGGTCTCCAAACGACTGAGAGATCTACCTTCCCAAAGCTATTACAGAAAGGAGGAGATGTCTTCGTTGTTTATGGTGCTGGATTTGGGTTGGGGGGTCAT
This sequence comes from Craseonycteris thonglongyai, assembly GCA_004027555.1. Taxonomy (NCBI): domain Eukaryota; kingdom Metazoa; phylum Chordata; class Mammalia; order Chiroptera; family Craseonycteridae; genus Craseonycteris; species Craseonycteris thonglongyai. The sequence goes on along the minus strand of PVKE010011382.1, from coordinate 16,705 downwards.
CTTTATTACATGAGCTTAGTTTTGCCCAACTAATACAAGGAACTGCCAATAAATATCACAGAAGAGGATAGGGAAGTGGAAGACCAGTCACCTTTGAATCCAGCACCATTGGTTTTTCTTCTGTAAAACAGCTAACACCTAGCATTGCAAGTTTACATCTACTATGTTTCACTGGACTTCCGCCATATGCCCAGCATGAGAGAAGGGCTAGCAGTACAAAGAAATAGAAAACAACAAAAACATCCCACCTGACCCGTCACAGTGTGACGTCGGTGAAACGTCCCAGCTGACTTCCTCCCACCTCCCCACACACTTGTGTCCCAGCTTCACTGGGCTTACACCCTCCCCCTAGACAGGCCGTGAACTTCTCAGCTCTCAGCCTTTGCTCGTTCTGCCTGCAATGCCCTTACCCTTCTTCCTCACGGTGGTAGAGTTGGCTCCTTCTCGTTAGCAGGAAGGCACCTCCCTCTGGTACCCACTAGGGCCCTGCATTGTGTCCTATGAATACCCAGCACAGAGCCCAAGGGTTAGCAAAGAACAAGTGCTCAAAACATTCATTCATTCAACAAATACTAAGGCTAAGAGCCATGGAAGAGAGAAAATACCTACTGTTGCCCTCAGGCAGCTTATATTCTAGTGGGAAAATCAGATATTACACAAACACGCACACAATGTATAATGACATGCAGTGATGAACGATATGGGAATGAACAAGGCCTGGTGCTTGCATAGCTTGGAGGGACAAGTGCTTTCGAATGGGGCGTCAGGGCAGAACTCCCCAAGAAGGTGCCATGGAACTAGAGATTTCAAGGCAGTGGGCACGAGGAGGGTGTCTGGCATGGCCCTGGTGCTCCAGGTAGAAGGCATAGTCTGGGCCAGTGCTCAGACACAGGAAGAAGCTCCGACGGTGGTTCTGGGACAATGGCAGGAGGCAGGGCAGCATGGTGTGAGGATTTGGGGTCTTTCCTCCTGAGCTGCAGGCAGCCACGGAAAGAAGGGCTGTAGGCAGAGGAAGGACCTGAGGTGGTGTCCCCCAACAACATGGGGGAGCCCTAGAGAGGGGCTCTCTAGGGATGGGTCGTAGAATTAAGACCGAGGTTCTGGATGTGAGAGTTGAGGGAGATGGAGTCGTCGAAAAGGAGTCCTGGAGGTTTCTGGAAGAAGGGAAGAGACGAGTGAGGAAAGGAAGAGGTGTGCCTGGAAGTCATCAGGAGTGGTAACTGATGGAGGGGAAGAGGAAGGAATGAGGAGGCAGAGCTGGCAAGAGAATGACACCATTGTCCCCTTCAATGAGCCCCTCAGCAGCAGCGCCAGAGAATAGAATTTGTTAACGATTCAGCCACTAAAGAATGGAAAGCAACCTGCACAGGGGGCTCATTAGATACATTAGGGGGCCTCTCTAAACAGAAGACTGTGCGGCCCATATAAAGGAGCAAAGCAGCGCAATCCGGATGGGTAAGGAACTGTCTCCAAGATACCCTGTGAAAAAGCCAGGCACAGCCAGTGCGCGTCGTAGGTGGCCATTTGTATCAGAATGAGGAGAATACACAACTGTAACTATACAAATATGTGCTATAAATGCAATTTCTCCTGGAATGTAAACCCGTCCCTGGGAAGCACCCGAGGAGGAACTGAGAACATTGGTTGACTCCAGAAAGGAGAACCAGAATAGAGGCAGCTTTCACTCTATCCCTTTGCGTGTCGTTGGGATTTTCAACCATGAGAATGAACTGACTATGAAACAATTAATAATTATCATTACAACACATGTTCCAGCTTAAAGATTAACCAGCTATTACACAAAATGTGTAGATCCAAAGAGCTGCTTGTAAGGAAGGACTTCTGCCCACTCAGTGAGCTCCCCTCCCCCTCCCCCTCCCTCTCACCCCCACCCCAGGGCTGAGCTGGGAGACTCCTGACAGTATTCCTGTTCTATAAACCCAGGTATAAAGTACAACTAAAGCACAAATTGCAGATTTTAGTGTTGATTGTTACCATTAAAATTGTTTTTTGGGGGGGATGCTGGGATAGCTCAATAGCTTGAGTGGTTGCCTTGCAACTGTGAGGTCCAGGGATCGAGTCCCAGCCCTGGCCTGTGCAAACCCACCTGCTGAACTGGGGTGTAACTGGTAACCACCAGGATGGCGACAAAGGTTCTTTCCTCCCATGTGGGAGGCCCCCAGTTCAATTCTGCCCCACATGGCCCCATATCCACCTGTGTGGAATGAAACCATGTCACAAATAATGATGTACAACTATGGAGACTGCTCTGGGCCCTCCCCCTTCTCTCTGTCTCTTTCAAAAACAATAAACTAAATCTTAAAAATAAATAAATAAAATAAAATAGTTCTTTTCCTCCTTGAAATTACTGAATACACAGAAAATATATGGTCAGCTCCGCAGCAGCAAACAGCCTAAATCAAGCTTGTCCAACCCACGGCCTTGGGGCTGTAATGAGGCTCAGGACATCTTTGAATGCAGCCCAACAAATTCGTAAAGTTCCTTAAAATATTGTAAATTTTTCTTTTTTTTTAGCTCATCAGCAATCATTAGTGTTAGTGTATTTTATGTGTGGCCCAAGACAATTCTTCTTCTTTCAACGTGGCCCAGGGAAGCCACAAGGTCACCCCCCTCCAAGGTCAGAATTCCAAGCCAAAAAGTTTTTGTTGAAAACAGACCTGTGGTGGTCAATCCCCCTTGTACCTTGGGGACCCAGTGCCTGCTGAACCCAGGGAGAACCCAGACACTGCTGGGGAGGGAGAGCCAGAGGAGTCCCCAGAATTCTGCACATGGGTGGCCCCTGATGGACCGGTAATGAGCTCCTATACACAGGGAGAGGCACAAGATGCGAGAAAGAAATATGCAACGTGATTTACAGTACCCAAGTGCTAGGAAAGGAAAGTATTAGTGTTAGTTCAAAAAGTATCGAGGTTTCAAGAGGGCAACAGTAGAGCATTCAACCAGGTGCAGAACCCTTCTGGGCATGAAGCCGGTCCTGCCACCACTCCTCAGGGTGGGCAACCCAGACAAGGTTCAGGTGGGGCTAAGACAGACACCTAAGGTCACAGGGCAACTTCGTGGAGAGACTAAGGTTTGAACCCAGGTTAAAACCTACAATGCTGCACTCTAACAATAGCAACAGCCAACATGGGATACTCACCCGACTCAGGGCTCTGTTTTAAGTATTATCCACTGACTCATTTGACGCACACAACCACCTGCTACGTCCTCCTCTTATCCCTATTTTGCAGGTCAGGAGAAGCACAGAGAAGTTCAATAACTTTGTGAAGGACACGTAGCTAGTGAGTGACAGAACAAGGGTTCAGACCCAGGTAGACTGACTGAAATCCCACTCATCTTGGCTCTCCCAGGAGAGGTGGTTCAGGGGACGGAAATCACCCCAGCCTGTCAGAGTGGCTGGGTCAGGCTTGGGACCCGAGGAGAAAGCCCAGGAAGGGCTTTACTGTGACCAGTTCCGAGATTTGTCTGGAACAACTCAGGAAGTTCTGCATCATCGTAGGCCCGTCAAGCAAGTCCTGCGCCCTCTATTTATAGGAACACGGGCACCCCATTCACCTCTTCACAGATGGCCTCCGACTGAAGGGACAGCAGTTCACAGAGAGAGGAGAGAAAAAGTAATGGAAAATACTGACAGAAGCTTGAATGTTTATCCCTCTCCCCAGCTTTTCTCCCATGAGGACAGGCAGTGACTAAGGCCAGGGAAAATATCCCCACCACAGCGCCTCATCCCCGTGCAATGGACACACGGGCCCCCCAGCCCACAGCTGATGCGTGTGCTCGTCAGGGCAACGGGACTTGGGGGGCGGGGGTGGGGCAGGAGGGGGAGGGGTCAGCACCTGGCAGCTTAGGGTGGGAAGCTGACAGTCTTGCTTGTGGCTCATGGGGAAAAAGAGGCCTTTAGTGTAGGGTGACCAGACGTCCCGCTTTTGGTGGGACAGTCCCAATTTTTAACAATTTGTCCCGCGTCTCGCAGCGTTTTAAAAAGTCCCAATTTTTGGAAAGAATGCATGACAAGCTAGGGAACGGCGGGAGACAGATCAAATTTTTAATCAAGAACCCCTCCCACCCACCCCACCCACCCCCTAGTCAATGGTGTCCCGCTTTACCAATGTTAAAATCTGGTCACCTTACTTTAGTGGGAGGCATGGTGGACCCCAGAGAAGCAAGAATGAGTCTGACTTTAAACCCTCACTCCTTGTCAACTCAGTTCTGTGTCCTGTGCAAAGAGTTTCCCCACATGGTTCATTGCATCCTTACACAAACTTTAAGAGGTAACTATATTATTATTCCTATTTTATCAATTGGGGGGCAGAAACTCTGACACAGTAATTTTTCCAGGAGCCCCCAGACAAGGGTATCCAACTCCAGTGCTGTGTGGCTGACCACGGGGTGGCCCTGCCATGCTAGGCAAGCCGGGCACGCCCCCATTTTGCATCTGGACACGAAGACTGAGTTGCTAGGCCACGTGGAATGGTGTTAATGCTAAAATAAGACACTGCACGTGGATGGGTTCCCAGCACAGCAGCTGGTATATAGTAAGTGTTCAAGAAATGAGCCGGCTTGGCTCCAGGACTGTCAAACCTCCCATGTCGGGTGTGAATATGCTTGTAGCAGGGTTTATTAAATTTTTTTATTTTTAATCTCAGACACCCAGAGTTTGGACCTTAAACTTCAGCACACTAATGGGTGGGAATGAAATGCAAATTAAGGTATTCTCAGATAAACAGGAAACCAAATATCTCTGACGATGGCTCTCTGCTCTCTTTCTGGGGATCCAGGGAATGAGCTCTCTCTGTGGACGACTCAGTGCTCGCGTCTGGATGATTTATTGGCCACCATCAGTGCTCCCAAACAAATGATGGCATCTCCAAGCTCTTGTCACCGTGGAGGTGCTCTCCGGGGTCCGATTCTGGGCACCCCCTTTCTTTTCTGTGCACCTTCAGAAGCCAGGTCCTCACAGGCCTTGATCAAAGCCACTGCGAAAAGCTGGGAAAACTCCTCTTGTTCAGGGCTTGGTGACTGAGAGCAACCCAGGGACCCCACCAGAAGCAGCCACATGACAACGGAAATGATGACAAACACGGGTTGATGGAGCTCCGGGTACTGTGAGGAGGCCCAGAGCCGGTGCTAACTGCACCATGCAAATGCCTGCAGGCAGTGCCCACGTAAGCCAGGTGGGCGGGGCGGGGCGGACACCCGGCAGAGCGAGGACGGTGAGTGGTGATGGGCCCTCGGTGGGCAGCAGGGACCAGGGTCAAGGGGAGCACCCTCCACCCCCATCTTTAGCCTGCAGCTCCCATGATGCTGGAGCCGCAGGTCCAGACAGTCTGGAATTTCAAAAGAAGCTACCAATCTTGACTTTTAATGTGACACTCCTGATTTCGGTTTCAATTTGCTGTAATGTCACTGAACTTAACAAAAGTTTGGGGCTTTCTGGCTCCTGGGCGTCCGTGTATAGAAGACCCTCTAATGGAAGCGGTTGCCAGTTTTTCCTGAGGCCACGGACCTTTTGAAACCACGATCCATCCAAGTCCAAAGAAAAGAGGATATTTGCAACTCATTGGACCGCAAAGAACTGCTGTCTAGAATATATTGAAACAGAAAAACCCTATGTGAATTAATAAAAATCACATGAAATTCAATAGGAAAAATGGGTATTAGACTTGAACCACACTTCACAGAAAGGAAACCCTATTGACCAATAAATGTACAAAACATGCTTAAAGTTGCTAATCATCAAAGAAATGCAAATTCAATGACATCACCAGTCCCCCGCACACACCAGACTGGCAGAGATGAACACGCCCGACATTACCACCAGTGGGCTATGGCCGAACTGGAACTCCCACCCACAGCCAGTGGGAGTGTGAACTGGTACAGATATGCTGGGAAAGGCTGTGGCACTGTCCAGTACGGCAGAGTGGGCACCCAGCCCGTGACCCAACCCAGTTATTTTCCATGGAGAAACTCTTGCATGCGGATAAAAGAACGTCCACAGAACGTGGTTCATAAAAGTCAAATCCTGCAAATAGCCCGGAGGGCTGGCCCCTGGGGAGCGGTGGTTGAGTTGTTGGTGTGAAGTGAGACTATAGAGGAAGGGAGCTCGGGTCCACACCTGACGGGGACACATCTCAAAACAATGTACTGTGGCCCTCGGGAGCCAAGTCCAAATACTTAAAGCGGAAAAGTCCATTCAAGTTCAAAAACAGGCACAACAAACTCATCTGCTGCTTAGGAATAGGTGGGCAAACGATAAAGGAAGGGAATGATAATTTTTTTATATCAGGATTTAGAAATCTGGAGGGCAGAGGGAGAGGCAATCAGGAAGGGCCACCAGGGTGCCACGTAAGACATGGACGGTGTTGTATGTCTCTGTTGGGAGGACTGGTACGCAAGCATTGGTTTCATTGTTTACAATATTACATACACAGTTGATGTGCTCTTACTTATGTAGATTTCAGAACAAAATAAACAAAAAAAAATCAATGCATCTTTCTTCTTTCTGCCCTTAAAATTAACCTGATGAAGTCTATGCACACTACTTCTAGAACAATTAAACAGCATCAAACGCCCCATTCAAATGCAGAGGGCGCAGAGGCCCCTAGAGAGCCACTATGAGCTGACCTGCACACTCATCATTTTTATCCCACCAGGGCTTGGGAAGCAGGGTGGTCAGAAGTGTTCCAGGGCTGTTAGAACCAAGCCAGCACCCCTAACCAGGAACTCTGCACATCTGTATGACCCCCTACATCCAACCTCGGGCCCCTGCCCTCCCTTCCAGGAGCAGTCCTGGCTCCTGGGGCCCAGCACCCCCACTGCCTGCTCCAGGGCAACAGCTCTGAGCAGCACCCCTCATTGCTGAGCCCTCGGCACCCCTCACCCCAAAGGCTCAGTCTTTTGGGGAAGAAGGAAACACCAGAAGGTAGCTAATTACTTGTGTTACAAATAGTAGTCTTGCTTTTTAAACCTTAGGAGGATAATGATCTGGTTTGGGTGTATTAGAGCTTAATTGTTTAAGGGAGGGAATAAAAATCTACTTCAAAACAGGGGAGCCCAGAAGCAGAACACACAGCCTGTCCCCGCAAGGCAGGAGAAGAAGACTCACCGTGTGGTTCGCGGGAGCCGCTTCTGCCCTCTGGATCTCGGGTGCCCATCTGTCCTATGGAGGAGTTGAGCTTCTAGAAGGTGCCTCAGTCATCTCTGGTCCCTGACACCCCAGGGGTCTGGCCACCGGCTTCATTCTCTCCCTTCCAGATGTAGGAGGCGAGCACAGCCTCCCTCATCACACTCAGCGCCTGGCACGGGGTAGATGCCCGACTGACAAAATCGTGGACTTGGGCTACACCCACCTCACAGGACCCGTTACAGACATGAACACTTAGCCGGCCCTCCACACGGCTTTCCTCATTAGAAAACGGGGAGACTATCTCACTGGGGAGTAGTGTGTGAGGCCAGTGTGAGAACGAGATAAAAATACGTGAGAGACCATGGGCAGGGCCGAGCACACACGAGGTGCCATCGACTGGTTTCCATCTTTCTTCATCGGTCACCCGGAACTGTGCCTCTGTTCTGGCCGGGGCTCCCCCTTCTCCGCCACCCACACAGAGCAGCTAACGCACCCCGGACCTGACCACCGGCCCACGGGGTGGCCAGGCTGCCGGGAAGGCAGCCGCAGCTGCTGGCTTGTTACTCTGGATGCCAAGGACTGTGGGTACAAACAGAACACGAAGCCCCTGCACCCCACGGAGGTCCCTGAGCCTGTTTGTGAGTCTCCATTCCCAGAGTGATTGGAACCCCAGCATCGAAGCAACTCCTGACCCTCAGCCACAAATATGAAGTCAAAAGTGAGGGCTCTTCTTAAGCTGTTGGCTGTGAAGGAAGGTCAGAAGTGGGGGTCTTGGGAGAGACCATCAGAGAGAGAGAGAGGAGGAAGAGGAAGGCAGGAGGGAGGTAAAGACATAGAGGAGAAAGAGAGTAGAGAGAGAGGGGTTCAGCCATGGTGGACCCGCCTGGAGGTCAGGAAGTGCCCAAGTTCACACTGTCACCATCTCCCTGGATTCTCACTCAGCTGGAACCTCAAAGGCAGCTGGGAAATCGCCTTCCTCACCCCAAAGCCCTGTCAATCCCTTCATCAAAATGTCTCTATCAGACCTTCCTTCCCTTCATCCTCCATCCCCACGGCCTGTGGCCTGGGTCACACTCTACCCAGTCGCTCCCGACAGGCCAGTGCCAAAGCCCCCTAGCTGGCCTCCTGCCTCCATCAGCCTCAGGGCACATCGTGCTAGAATGCCCCCCACCCCCCATGACTCTCCTCCTTCCTCAAATCTGTCTTTGCCTCCTCACTGCCTATGGCATAAAGTCCAAACTCCATGGCATCAAAACCCATCCCAGCCTGGCATCCCCCAGCCAGTCTGCTTGCCTGCATGGCAGCCACTGGACCAGGTCAAGCAAGTCCCCCAGCAGCGCTCAGCACATCTGCTGATGAGCCACTAGCATGCATGACCCCTGACGGCATGAACAGGGAGCCTTCAGACCTGGCACTGCTGTGTGGCCTGGGGCAAGGCCCTGAACCTCTCTGGGCTTGATTCCTTTCCCTTAAGTCCCCGTAGTAAGATCTGGCACTTGCTCATAAACATTTAACTATCCCTCTCCTCCCCTTCCCTAGAGCCCAAGCCCTCTTCCAAGTGCTAAAGCGCTTTATATTTTATGTGGACCCAGAGCCTTCTTTTGAATTCTCCTCTTTGAGTTTTCCTAAGTCCTTCTGCGGTTGATTTATTGACGCTCAGAGGAGAGCTGGTTGCATCACAGAGGTGCTGCTGGCAAAGCCGGGGAGCCCCCACGCATGTGCACGTGAGCGCTCTCGTCCGTAAAGGAGGCTGGCTCTTAGGAGAAGTGGTGGGCCATGGGAACACAGGCCTTCCCGGGACCCGCAGGACAAGGACTCGGAACCCTCCGGAAACCCAGTGTGGGGGATCCTGGATGGGCCCCCCCACCCTCCATGGAGTCACCAGGCGGGGTTGGGGCAGTGAACATCACTCTCCTCTCCCGAGTCACGTGTCCCTGGTGGGCCTGCCAATAAATGCAGGGCCCCGCCCTGAGGCGGCAGTGGTCCAGCAGCGAGGCTGTGTGAAATCTCGGGCTGCTGGGGACACCCCTGGGAAGACTGGGCCTCCCCCATCGCCTCATGATATACAAGCTTTCCCACACACTGCTTCCCACTCAGAGTCCAGCAAGCCAGGCAGCTGTCCGCTTCCAGAAACGTGACTTAATGATGTATGGTTATGATTCCTAGTCCTTTTTTCCTCCTCTCTCTCTCCTCCTCTGTCTTTGCAAAACATCTGATTTAACAGGGAAAATTCTATCCAGAGGAGCTGTGGGCTGTAAAAATGCCATGGCAAGGGAAAAAATGCTGCTAATCATCTCACCCAGCGTCTCGGAGACCAGCCCTCAGGGCTGTGACAAGCACTGCTCAGGAGCCGGCCTGTGACAGGCCTCCCAGCGCCTGACAGAGACCCGGGCTCAGCCCCGGCCCCACCCCGATGCAGTCCCAGAATTTGAGCTTCCTGTGGATGCTCCCAGCAGAGGCCGGTGGAGCTGAAAGCCACGCCCCCGCCCAGGCCTCCCTTCCTTCCCGAGATGGGAAGGGGCAGGGACCCTAGCCTGGGGGGGTGCCCACAGCCCCTGCCAAGCTCCTTGGCTGAGGAGGCAGCCGGCAGCTGCTGCCAGGGCTTTCAGACCCACCTTTTCCCTCCAATTACAAGGTTAACAACCCGACACAAAGACGTTTTCACCAACACCTAAGTGTCACCTGGAAGTCACTCAGAATATTTAAAGTATGAATTCTGCAGAGCAGCAAACCCACACCGTGGAGGTTAGGGCCAGAGGTTTGGGAAGGAATCGGAGCGGCTCACAGCCCTCGCTCAGGTGAACGCTTTTCCGGGGCTCCTCTGTGTCTCTCCACACCCACCCCTTCCCAAGCTCCTTCTTGCTTGAAGAAAAGCCACATTCCCCGGGCGGGGGCTCCCAACCCCAGGGCTGTCAGCAGGGTTGAGTCTCCAAGATTCCTGCCTCCCACACCAGGACTGGAGAAGCAGACCTGGCTCTTACCATGTAGGAGCGTGACAGCTCAGAGATAAAAACTAGAAGCAATAGCAGGCCTACAATTAACATGAGGAAAGGCTGTGGTAGGGCACACACGATGCTCACGGGTGACATTTCCTAGACCAGAGGTCCCCAACCTTTTTGGCACCGGGGACCAGTTTCATGGGAGACAATTTTTTCACAGACTGGGGTCGGGGAAGGGGGAGTGTGTGTGGGAGGTGGGGGGGTGGGGGGGTGGGGGGATGATTCAAGTGCATTACATTTACTGTGCGCTTTATTTCTATTATTATTACATTGTAATATATAATGAAATAATTAAGCAAATCACCATCATGCAGAATCAGTGGGAGCCCAAGCTTTCTTTTGTGCAACTAGATGGTCCCGTCTGAGACGAGTGCACAGTGCGGGAAAGAGGTGAGGATGGAAGTGGTCAATAAAATCATGGGTGGGCCACACATGGACTAAAGTAAGCAACGGAATCTGACTTGAAGCTGCCACCAGATGCAGCTTGTCACTTGCTATTCACTGATAGGGTTTTGCTGTGAGTCTGCAAGCAATGGATGTATGATGGTCTCTGTGCCGTCAAACCTCTCTGCTCATGTTCATCTGTGTTTGCAGCGGCTCCCCAGCACTAGCATCACCGCCTCAGCTCCACCTCAGATCATCAGGCATCAGATTCTCCTGAGGAGCGTGCGACCTAGATCCCTCACATGCGCAGTTCACAGTAGGATTTGTGCTCCTATGACAGTCTTATGTCGCCGTTGATCCTGGACAGGAGGCGGAGCTCGGGCAGTCATGTGAGTGATGAGGAGCGGCTGTAAATACAGATGAAGCTTTGATCACTTGCTGCCACTTACTTCCTGCTCTGTGGCCCAGTTCCTAACAGGCCAAGGACCAGTATGGGTCCATGGCCCGGGGGTTGGGGACCCCTGCTCTAGACCACCTGGCTCAACCCAGCTGGAGCTAATCTGTACCTTCCTCTGCCCTCAGGCAGGGCGTGCTGGGGCCACCTAAGGCCTGGGAGCCAGTGTGCAATTTTTACAAACCACAGAATGAGAAACTGTGCTCCGTCATCACTGCGTTCTGAGAAACAACCTGGTTTGTAACAATCACTTTTTCATGACTGTCGAAAGGTCTGCTGGTAGAGACACCATCATTTAATGTACTGCAGCAAGAAAAATGCTTATGACGTGACAGTGAGGGAATAGAGCAGACAGCAAAATGGTACCTTCATTCTGGCGACACCTGTGTAATGGTTTACCCACCCGGGAAGGGAATTGGCCGGCATAAAAGCTGTTTTATGAGCAGTTCTCTCCCACAGTGTTCTTCAACATTATTGCCATCCTGTGTTTTTTTGCTTTTGTGTTTAAATTGTGTTTTGGACCTTCCTGAAGCCATAACAGCCTTCTGCCTCCTTTGCAATCTCTGAAAGTAACTTTCTGGGAAGAAAGGGTGAAAGAGGGGCAGAGTTGGATTTCAGTAGAGAAGCAGCCAGTAAATAAGTACATAAACTGCTGAGAAGTCCCTTATATCCTGTTTGCGCCCGGTGAGCAGGGGGGCGGGGAGGGGGGGAGTCAGGGAAGTGGCAGCTCTGTCCCTAACCAGGCTCTGTGGGTGGCGTGGCTCCAGGCACAGCGCACGGGCCTCTGCGGGGCCAACCTTGTCACTGATGGCTTACCTATGGCAGGGGGTCAGGCTGTGTAAAATTGCTTTTCCTTGTAAAGTCCTGCTAAATACTAACGGAATCTCCCACTCTAATTCCGAAATGGTCCCAGTGGCTCAGGGAATAAAATCATATGCCCATAGAGGATGGCTTTGGGACTCTAGAAGGGGAGGGTGTAGCCTCACTCAGGGGTCCCAGAACTTGGTCCAGCATCTCCGAGGCTGAGACTTGACTTTGGAGGAGAGGCTGAGTAGCTCAGGAAGGCAGGAAGGCCTCCTCTGGGACCAGACACCTGGGGACCCCATCCTAGCTCCCGCAAGGCAGGGAACCTCTCTGAGCCTCAGTGTCCTCATCTGTAAAATGGGGCTGCTTGTCCTTCGCCTGACCACCTCCCAGGGTCCTTGTGAGGCTATGGAATAGGAGCATGGAGGTGAGAGTGCTTTGGCTGCGGTTGAAACCCATGTGTTGTTCGTTCGTAGGAGATTGGCAGGCTCTGTGGGCCAAAACTCACGGTGTGGAATCGGCATCAGCCCACTGGCACGAAGCTCCAGATGCTAGCTTGTCTCCCTCCACTGGGGAGGTGTCCTGCCAAAGGCTGCTGGCAATCTGGGCTGATAGAGAGAAACAGAGGCTTTCTGGCAGGAAGGACTGATCATCAACCATCACAAATAAACAACTAAAAATGTCAGTTTGAACACCCCTTCTGTGCCATGCACTTTACACTCAACATCTTTTCGAATCCGCACCACAAGCTTATAGTAAAGGAACTACATATGCTCTTGCAGATGGGGACATTGAGGCACAGAGTGATTAAGTCACTAGCTGCAAAGGGGATCCCAGGACTGCCTGACTTTGGAGATCACACACTTCCCCACCAGTCTGCAGAGAAAGCCAATTGCTTTGCTGGTTTGGCAGCAGCCCTGCCTGGCAACCCCCTGGGAAGAGGACACCTCTACTGCTCTAGCTCTTCAATGAGAGTCTGAAGATCAGAGGCTGTGGGGTAGATATAGGAGGGCTGTCCAGAAAGTATCCAGCTATGCAACCATTCTCAGTATGTTGACAATGGCTGAATTGTTTTCTGGACAGCATAGCTATTATGTATATGTATCAGTTAGCTATTGCCGCATAACAAACCATCCCCTAAATTAGTGGCTTAAAACAGTAGCCATTTGTGTTGTTTCTTGCTCACAACCTAGTGTGGTGAGGAGGTTCTTCTATTCTCTGGGGTGAGGTGCAGGGTGATGGCTCAGCTGATCTTGGCTGTGGGATGGTCTGGGATGCCTTGATTCTTCTCCACTGGTCTCCCAATCCTTTCAGCAAGCCAGCCTGGACATGTTCTTGTGAAAAAGGCAAAGAAGCAGGAGTGACACATGAATAAACAGATGCCTTTTCAAGCTCTGCCTGCGTCAAGTTGGCTGCTGTTCCATTGCCCAAAACAAGTGACAGGGCCAAGCCAGAGTCAGTGTGGAGGACACCACCCAAGGGCAAGGGGACAGGGCAGCATGGAACATTGGGGCCGTTATTACCCTCAGCCACCACAGCCCTGGTGACAGACTCTGCGTCTGCTGGCTCTATGCAAGCCTCCAGGGGATGGTCCCAAGGGAGCTCGCCCAGCCTCACAGACAATGCTCTTATAAGCAGGGGGAATCTATCTGTATTACAGAGAGCCAGTGTCTTCATTCATCCTCAGGACACTCCTGAGAGGTTGGGACCAGGAGCCCCTGTCACAGGTGAAGAGTCTGAAGCTGACAGATGTTAACAGCTAGTCACAAAGCTAGAAAATGGTCCAGTGTGGTCACTCATTCATCCCATAAACAAGTACTCAGTGCTCATGAGGTGCCAAGCTCAGTGCAAGGTGCGGGGACTGCAGGGCTGATTGACACCCCACTCCTGCTCACTTAAAGAGCTTGGATTGTCTACCTGGAGCCAGACCCTTGCAGAGAACCTTCCCATGGGCAGCACCGAACCCTTTCTAAAGCCTCTCCCATCCACTCTTCCACCACGGCACTTCTCCCCATTTACAATTGCTGACACTGAGGACCAGAGAGGCCAATCAATTGCCTGGGGTCACACAGCAAGTGCATGGCAGAGTCTGGACTAAAACCTGAGTCTCCTGTAACCCACATGGGCCCCTTCTAGAACAACAGCCTCCTGATTCATTTAATGCTACAGATTCCTTTTTTTTTTTTTTTATGTTTAAAGATTTATTGTATTGTTTTTGAGAGAAGGTGAGAAGACAGAGAGAGACAGAGAGAGAGAAAAGGGTGTAGGGCCCAGAGCAGCCTCCATAGTTGTGCATCATTAATTGTGACATGGTTTCACTCCATACAGGTAAATATGGGACCACGCGGGGCTGGAACTGGATCAGCCAGGCTTCTGCCTGGGAGGCGGGAACCTTCGCCACCATCCTGGCAGTTACCAGTTGTGCTGCAGTTCAGCATGTGGGTTTGCACAGGCCGGGGCAGGAATTGAACCCCGAACCTCGGGACTGCAAGGCAAGTGCTCAAAGGCTGAGCTATCGTAGCACACACACCCCCCCCCCCCCCCGCTTTTGAAGGCCTACAAAGAAGTCCTGTTCCCCTCAGCCCACCCCTGAGCTTTCCCAGCCCCCAGCCGCCACCTCACTGTAGGATCCTGCGTGCCTCCCCGCCCCCAACCTGTGCGGGCTCTCACTCCACTGGTGAAGCGCGTCCAGAGAGGAGAGACATTGCCACGGAAGGAGTTAACTTTCCAGAGTGTCTTATAAATATTTCATGAAAAATATCTGCGGAGATACCCCGAGACTGTTGTCGACACTACTTGCACCTGCATGTTTTAATTGGTCCAAGAGTGCTGGCCCGTAATTGGCGTCTGGAAATCAGCACAAACCTGACTGGGTTATAAAAGGGACGAGTGGGCTCTTCAGAGAACTGGGCCTTTTAACTCCCGGGTGGCCGAGCATGGGGAAGGGTGGGTGAGAGTCAGACAGGGAGGGAGGGGGCACACCCCACCCAAGCCCCCCAGGCTCATCCATGGCTACCCCTCTGCTTCCTCGGGAGGAGGAAACGTGCAGCAGGTGACTGAGCTCCCGGAGGGCAGGCGAGTCAGGCGTCAGGGCCGGCATCGTAGCCTTTTCCGCGGCGTGACCCCATGACTGTTTGTTAAAGACGGTGGATTCTTTCTCAGAACAATGTTTTTAAAGGCAGACAGTATGCAAGATTACGAACCCAGCGAATTATATGTTTAAAACGTTATCAAAACATCTTGTTATTAGTTTCAGGTGTACAAAACAACATAGTGATTAGACATTCACATACCTCACAAAGTGATAAATCTATGACTCATCTGACAGAACACCTTAAATGGACTATAGTGATGTACGGGCTCGTAAGTGCCTTAAATTACAAGACCTAACGTCCGGTTAATAACTGCTGTAATTTCAAAGGCGTGATGAACACAGACGATATTTCAGGATGTCTGCCACAACTGCAGTGTGACAGGAAAGTACCTGTGATTTCGATGGGCGACAAAGTCCCAGCGTTGCTTACATTCCCACTTGCTAAATTTCAGTTAGAGGTGAGTGAAAAATTAGAGGTTGTATTTTGCTTCCATCCAAGTTCACAGATGCCAGGTTAAGGGATCTTGGCCTCAGGGACAGACAGCCCTCATATTTACTGGGTAGCCTTGGCCTCCCCTGGCCTTGGTTTCTTCATCTGCACAGTGGGCTTTGGATGAAGGCCGAGGTGGCCTTTAACCCTGCCCTGCTGCTTGCGTGTGCCCCCCTTGGCAATGACCTGACCTCAGCAAGCCTTGTTTTTCTGGCTGGAGAACGAGGCCCCTGACAGGGCCTTCCTCCGAGGCTGTTCTGAGGCCTGCGTGCCGTGTGCAGGCTGAGGGCCCAATAGAGGAGCGCATGCATGGATGCCTGCTGTCCCCTAAGGGTGGGCCTGGAGCCCTGGCCTACAGCCTCGGCTGCCAAGTGTGACGGACAGATGTGAGGCCTGTGTCTGCCCTGTCAGACCTGTCCCGTGTGCCTCTACTGTCCTGGCCCCGTGGTTTCCCGCCACTGCCCAGACTCGGAGGGCCTGGTCACTCCGGAACACATGGTCTCCTGAGTGGGCTTTTACTCTGGACACTTTCAAGTCAGTGCCCCATGAGCAGCCAGATGCAGGTCTGTGGGGCGACTGGCACGTCCCAGCCTGGGATGAAAGTGCCACCTCCAGGGCTGTGATAGCTTGTGTGGTGCTGTCACCTCCCCTTCCACTCCCCGCGCTGCCAAAGGGTGTCCTGTGCGCACCCTGACTCTGTGGCAGGGATGGCCGTGGGAGTGGGGAGGCAGGACTGCTCTCAGGAGAGGCAGCCCCATTTGGTGAGTCAGGCAGGGCAGGCGCTGACCTTGGCCTCACTGGCTCTCTCTGAGCCTCATCTAGACACAGAAAGTAGAGGGGCAGCTCCTGTTTTGTAGTGTCAGGAATGGTCGCCGTGGCTACCTGGCTGTTCCGATTCCCCACTCAGCACAAGACCCCCGTCCTTGATTGGCAGCTACAGCTCTAAGCAGCAGCCCCTCCCAGCCCTCCTCTGCCCAAAGGTGTAAAGGCATCCACAGTCCCCCACCCACTGGAAGGCAACACCCCCACCCCAATCCTGGGGGAACCATCCATTTCCCAGGAGACTTCCTGTGGCACTTGCTGTGGGCTATGGGGGGAGCCATCACCTCATTCTGGAGGTGTGCAGGGTCCATTAGTGCCAAAGTGAGCAGAGAGATGGAGTCCCAGGGGAGGCGAGGCTGTGGGTAAGCTGCTGTGGGGGCTGAAATGGGGAGGTGGGAAAGCTGAGCCCATCCTGCAGGCCCAGGCTGGCTAACTGCAGTGGGAATGGGGCGGGAGCCCAGGGCCCTTCTGCCTGACAGCGTCACCTGCCCCAGCCCCAGCCCCAGCCCCA
>PVKE010011381.1:0-40416 GCA_004027555.1 Craseonycteris thonglongyai | reverse complement strand
AGCGAATATAGGCCTAAACCTATGTTTTAACTGTAAAATTAGGGGGTCGTCTTATACGCCCGGTCGTCTTATACGCCGGAAAATACGGTATGTGTTACATTGTTGCATAGTATTCTCTTATAGTTCAGAAATAATTTACTCTGTACTTATATTCCTCTTCCAATCTTAATAGTCTTTATTTGCATCTTCCATCTTTTGTCTTGATGTTTCCTATAAGAGATTTGGCTATATTATTAATCTCTAACCAAAAAAATTACTTTTATGGTCCTAATGACCATTTATTTTGCCTTTTTGAAGATCTAGTATTAATTTTTACTTTAAATTTCATTATTCATTCCACTTGTGAAGATTAAATATGTTAAAAATGTAAAGCATTTGGAACAGTTCTTGGCACATAATATTTTTTCTTAGTGCTTTTCATGTCAATTTTTTCCACTGCTATTGTTTTTCACCTATTTTTATGTACAAGTTTTATTAATGTATCACATATATGCAGAAAGGCACACAAATAAAACATCCCACATAACCAGATAAAGAAACAGAATATTACTAGACCTTAGATTGCCCATAATACTACCTCCTAGTCTCTTCCTGCCCAAAGATAACCACCATCCTGATTCCTAAAATATTAATTTAGTTCTGATAGGTTTTTGAGCGTTATATAAATGGAATCAAAGTGTAGGTACTCTTTTGTATCTTACTTGTTTTGCTCAGCATTATATATGTGAGATTCACCCATGTGGTTACATGTAGCTATTCTTTCATTATCATGGCTATATAGTATTTCATTGTGTGAATATACTATATCTTATTCATCCATTCTACGGTTGATGGACACTGGGTTGTTTTTAGTTTGGAGTTATTATGAATAGTGTTGCTATGAACATTCTTGAACTTGCCTTTTGCTGAATTTACCTACGTATTTCTTTTAGTAGAACTAAGAGCTCACATCTCTTCAGTATATAGCTAGGAATGAAATTCCTGGGTCATAAAAAGTATGAGTGTCTTCAGCTTTAGAAGATACTATCAGTTTTCAATAAATGGTTATAATATACACATGCAGTGTATGAAATTTTCTTTGCTTCAAATCCTTATCACTACTTGGTAAAGCCTATCTTTTTAATATTAGCTTTCCTGGTATGTGTGTAGTAGTATCTCACCAGGGTTTTAATTTGCATTCCTCAGCTAATCAAGTTGAATACTGTTTCATATTTTAACTGGGATTTGAAAATCCTTTTTAATTAAGTGCCTGTGCACATCATATGCTCATTTTTCTACTGGGTTGTCTTTTTCTTATTGATTTTTAGGATTTCTTTATGTGTTCTGGTTAGGAGTCTTCTGTCATATATAGCTATTGCAAATATCTGCTCCCAATCTGTGGCTTGCCTTTTCACTATTTGAATGTGGTTTCTTTTCTTTATTGTTAAATGTAATGAGGTGACATTGATTGGTAACAATTAGATAGTTTCCGGATGTACAAGTCCACATCACATCACCCATTGAATGTGTTTTTTGATGAACAGATGTCCTTAATTTTAATGTGATATAATTTCTCATTTTTCCATTTATGGTTAGCATATTTTTCCTACTTAATAAAATCTTTGCCTACCCAAGATCATGAACATATTGTCTTGTTTTATTTATTTATTTATTTCTTAAAAGATTTATTTTATTGTTTGGGGGGGGAGGAGGGTGGGGAGAGAGAGAGCGAGAAGGCCCAGAGTGTCCACAGTTGTGCATCTTTAGTTGTGACATGTTTCATTCCACACAGGTGAATGTAGGGCCCAAAATAAAAAGAATGAACAAACAAAAAAAAAACACATTTATTTGTAAAGATACATGTAGTCCTATGTTCATGCAACATTATTTACAATAGCCAAGACATGGAAACAACCGAAGTTTCCATTGGTGTATGACTAGACAAAGATGTGATAAAACCAAGAAGAGAATTTGCAGAATCACATTTCTATTTCCAGTTTTTTAAGGAACTTCCATACTGTTTTCCATAGTGTCCCCACTAATTTATATTCCTACCAAAGTGTACGAAAAGTATAGCCCTTTTTCATATGAGGGCTATAAAACAAAAAGTAACAAACTAACAAGACAAACAAAAGCAAACTAATAGATACAATCTTGTACACCTGTATTAACCAATGTTACCCCAATAAATTTAATTAAAAACAAAGAATAATAATGGAAAAAATTTAAACCAAAATATAACTTCAGCTTCAGAGATAAAGTGAAATAAGCCTTCTTATAATGAAAAGGGAATAGCTCTCTTTGAACAAAAGTACCAGAAAAAGTATGAGTCTATGAAGTAGCTCTGCTGAACAAGGCACTTTAAATAGCAAAAATTTAAACCATAGTTGTCTCTGTGTGTTCTTAATTTCCAGGAACTCAATAGTCAGCATGGTTATCAGGACTTTCATCTGCAAACATTCAAGAGAATTACCAACTCACCCCAAGTCAGAGCGGCCAGGGTCAAGAGTTCAGGGATCGAGTCCTGACATACCACATATTCTGGAGAATATGGATCTGTTTGAACTTCGGCATCACGATAATCAGTCTGAGTGCCCACAGTGTACTTTGAAAGGATGGGTGGGTACTCAGTAGAAGCAGGAGGAAACATATATGGCTCTATCCTAAAAGAAAAGATCATTTAAAAAATTAAAACCTGATACAATCACTTAGAATACTATATAATCAAACAAAAATAAATTCTTGAGTTTCACTAAGTCCTTTCTCCCTTTAAACATTGACAGGTATAAAGCTATTAATCCACTTTAACCAGGATTATGTCCAATAATCTTGAGAGAATTGCCTTGTTATTCTCACCTCTGCCAAGAAATTGAAGGGGTATAAAAACCTAGGTCTACTCACAAAAGTGCCTACTTATCTGCACATCCTTGGGCAGAGCTATGGCTCAAAAGCCATAAACTACAAAAGAAAATGATCTATACCTCAAATTACATGAACAAATTTAAAATGTGAATGATATACTTAGAAATAGGTTTTGCTACATATATGATTTTTAAAAAATTAAACAGCCTTTCTATATAAAAGCCCTAGTCGGGATGCCGGGATAGCTCAACAGGTTGAGCACTTGCCTTGCAACCACGAGGTCTGAGGAGCGAATCCTAGCTCCGGCCTGTGCGAACACACATTCTGAATAGCAGTGCAGCTGGTACCGGTAACTGTCAGGGTGGCGGTGAATGTTCTCGCCTCCCATGAAGAAAGCCCCCAGTTCGGTTCCCACCCTACGTGTCCCCACATCCACGTGTGTGGTATGAAACTATGTCACAACTAATGATGTACAACTATGGAGACAGCTCTGGGCCCTCCCCCACTTCTTTCCCTTTTTCGCTCACCTCTCTTAAACAATAAAATAAATCTCAAACAAACAAACAAACAAACAACAGCCCTTGTAAACCACTAAGAAAGTTAAATACCCACAGAAAAACGGGTAAAGGATAATTCACAAAATCAAAAGTAAAACAACATACATATGAAAAACTCATGATATAACTTAGCAATCAAATAAATTAAAACAGCAAGATGCTATTTTATTACATCGCATAAGCAAAGATTTAAAAGATTGAAAGTACCTAGTACTGATGAAGTTGTAAGGAAACAAGCATTCTCATAAACTGTTCATGGGAATACAAACAGGTAGAAACCAAACTAACATGAAAATAATCAATATATATCAAACCTTTAAACTATCCTTTTGCCCCAGCAATTGCACTGCTAGAAATTAATTCTAGGAAATAGTTGGACAAGTGTAGGTGTACAAAGATATATGCAAACATGTTCATAAAGTCTCATATATAAGAGTGAAACACTGCAAATGTAAATGATCACCATTAAGAGAATTGTTTAAAATAATAATTGCTCAAAAATATCAATGTAATCTATGTTTATAAACATACAAAAATGTCTATGATTCCATGTAAAATAGAAAAAAACTATAAAACAGTACGTATGGTAGCAGTGCATTTTAATGTTTTTAAAAACTGTGTTTTTGTGCATAGAGAAATGCCTAGATGGTATACAATAAAATAGTGATAGCAATTATTTCTGGATAGTAGGATAACAGAGAATCTTTTTCATGTTTATAAGTTACCTGAATATTCTAACATTTTTTTAAACTTGGACATGTACTACTTTTAAAATAAGAAGTATATTTCCATTTAAAAGAAAACATTTTTTCTAGTTGGTAGAAAAATTGGTTAAATTACACAAACAATAAACAACTAAATATAATGGCAAAAAAAAGAAAGGTTTTCATTTTTAGAAATACTCAAAGACAATGGGAGATGCTTATATATGAGCACAGCTTATGAGGGCTGTCCAGAAAACATCCAGCCATTGTCAATACAATGAAAACGGTTACATGGCTGGATACGGTTACATGGCTGGATACTTTCCTCACAGCCTTCATACATCAGTTAGCTCTAAGAAAAATGTACCTCAAGTCAGTGAGTAAGAAGCACCTGTTTGGAGGTTCAATCTGATGGAATAGTACTTTAAATTGTTTTTAATGCTAAATTCTAACAGGCATTGCAATAATTTTTCAGCAGTTGCTATGAATTTCTAAACTATATAGACAACACAGTATCTACAGCTTGTTATGTTTTCAGCAGAAATCATTCTACTATAAAAGTTCTAGTTAAGGGAATAACTTCAAATCAGTTTTATATCATTCCAGAACATATGAATATTATTATATTACCACTAGCTTCAATCAACAGAAGAAAATTCTTGTTTTCCAAATTAGGTAGTTAAACATTTGAACCATCAGATCAAATGTGCTAAGATTATGACAAACTAACAAACCCTTCTGGTTAAGCTTTCTAATGACTTAGGATCCTTCTAGGTGGGTTAGAAGAGAGGATGTAAAAGAGAAAGGCTAATTTCATAGACTATGGTATTCTCTCATGTATTAAAAATAACTAATTTGTTATTTTTCTCCAACCTATGTTTTTTTCCATTTCAGCTGGTTTAGTGAAGAGTAAAATGTGAATAAGAAACAACAATGAATGATTTCTTTCCCACCTCTCCCCAACCTCGATCAGGACCCAACACCAGAAAGACCCTACACCTGCTCCCTCTCTGGCCTGAGCCCTGCTTGTTATGGATCCCATCCTTGGCTCACTCCCTCTGGCTCTGCTATCCTTACAGCAGCACTGCCCCCCTATTCCCTCAATCCACGCCCTGCCTCCTTCACTACCTCCATGACCCTCCCAGGCACCAGAAGCATGCACTATCAGCCACAGCCATAGTCTTCTCGATTCTTCCTTCCAGCCCCAACAACACTACAAAAAGGGGCCACATAAAGCTAGCAAATCCTGCTGTTAGTATGCACTATACTGAACGTATTTTTTTAAAGATAATTTTTTTTTAGAACATGTAGTTCACAGTAAAGTAGAGAGGAAGGTACAGAGATTTCCCATATACAGTAGAACCTGCCCCAATCCATGCATAGCTTTCCCCATTGTCAACATCACTCACCAGAGTGATACATTTGTTACAAATGACAAACCTACACAGCCACATCATTCTCACCCCAAGTCCACAGTTTACATTAGGGTTCACATTTGGTGGTGTACATTCTATGAGTTTAGACAAATCTTTACATAACATGCATACATATATTAATATGTATCCACCATTATAGTATCACACAGAGTATTTATCCTAACGTACCTTAAAAATCCTCTGTGCTCCTCCTATGCATCACTCCCATACTCCCAAACCCTGAGAACCAACGAATCTTTTTTATTAATCTCCATAGTTCTACCTTTTCAAGAATGTCATATAGTTGGAATCATACAGTATATAGACTTTTCAGACTGTCTTCTTTCTCTTAGTAATATGTATTTAAGGTTCTTCTATGTATTTTCATGACTTGATAACTTCTTTTTAGTGTTGAATAATATTCCATTGTCTGGATATACCACAGTTTATCTATTTACCTGTTGAAAGACATCTTAGTTTGGGCATTTATGAATAAAACTGCTATAAACATCTGTGTGCAGACTGTGTGTGTGTGTGTGTGTGTGTACACACATTTTGGACTCCTTTGAGTAAATACCAAGAAGCATAATTGCTGGATCATATGTTGAAAGTTATGTTTAGTTTTGTAAGAAGACAACAAACTGCCTCTAAGTGGCTATAGCACTTTGTATTCCCACCAGCAATGAATGAGAGTTCCTATTGCTCCACACTGGGTGTTGTCAGTGTTCTAGATGTTGGCCATTCTAATAGGTGCATCGTGGTATCTCACTGTTTGAAAATGCATTTCCAGGGAAGCTGGGATGGCTCAGTGGGTTGAGCACTCACTTTGCAGCGCCGGGGACCGAGGATCTAATACTGGCCCCAGCCTGTGCGGACCCATGTGCTGAACTGGGGAGTTCTCCCAGTTCAGTTCTCTCTCTGTCTCTGTATCTCTCTTCTCTCTCTCTCTCTGTCAAAAAAACAATTAAAAACTAAAAGAAAAAAAGAAAATGCATATAATGTAGAGCATCTTTTCAAATGCTTATTTACCATCTATTAATCTTCTTTGGTGAGGTGTCTGTTAAGGTCGTTGGTCCTTTTTAAAATCAGGTTGTTTGTTTTCTTTTTTATTTATTTATTTTTTAAAGATTTATTTTTATTGCTTTTGACAGACATAGAAAGAGACAGAGAGAAGGGAGAGGGCCGAGAGCAGTCTCCATAGTTGTATGTCGTAAGTTTTCGACATGGTTTTGTTCCACATAGGAGGGCAGAGGCTGCACAGGGCAGGATCCAAGCTGGAGGTCTCCCACATGGGAGGTATGCCCAGTTCAGCATATGGGTCCGCATGGGCCAGGGCCAGTAGTTGATCCTTGGTCTTCAGGGCTGCAAAGCGAGCGCTTAACCCGTTGAGCCATCCTGGTTTCCCTGTTTGTTTTCTTACTGTTGAATTTTATGAGATCTTTGCTTATTTTAGGTTGTTTGTCATTTATGTCTTTTGCAAATATTTTCTCTCATTTTGCAACTAGTCTTATCATTCTATTGGCATTGTATTTTGTAGAGCAATAATTTTTAATTTTAATAAAGTCTAGATTATTCATTATTTCTTTAATGGAGTGTGCCTTTGGTGTATCTAAAAGTCATCACCATACCCAAGGTCATCTAGTTTATTTCCTATGTTATCTTCTAAGAGTTTTATAGTTTTACATTGAGGTCTGTGATCTATTTTGAGTTAATTTTTGTGAAGAGTGTAAGGTATATGTCTACATTTATTCTTTTGCATATGAATGTCCAGTTGTACCAGCACCATTTGTTGAAAAGGCTTACTTTGCTCCATCGTTCCATTTGTCAAAGATTAGTTTATTATATTTATATGGGTCTATTCTAGGTTCTCCATTCCATTTCATTGTTCTATTCATCTACTCTTAAAACACACTTTCAATTTCAATTTCAAAACTACAGTTTTATGTTGGTCTTAAAGTCAGGTATCTCAGTCTTCCAACTGTTTCTCCTTTAGTATTGTGTTGACTATTCTGTGCCTTTTACATCTTCCTATAAGCTCTAGAATCCATTTGTCAATATCCACTAAATAACTTGTGAGGATTTTTGTTCCTTCATAGATAAGGATGGTATTTTTGTCCTGTGGCTTCTGTCTGAACTTTGCCTTTGATTTTCTTTAGTTTGAATATGCTATGCCTTGGTGTAGCCTCTTTTTGGAATTTATCCTACTTGGTGTTCTCTGAGCTTCCTGACTCTGTAGCTTGGTGATTGACATTAATTTGGAGAAATTCTCAGTCATTATTGTTTCGAATATTTCTTCTATTCCTTTCTCTCTTTCTTCTCTTGGTATTCCCATTACACATATGTTATATCTTTGAAGTTGTTCAAAGTTCTTATATATTGTTCCCTTTCTTCAGTCTTTTTTGTCTTTGGTCTCTTTGCTTTATAGTTTTAGCAGTTTCTATGAATATAACCTCTAGCTCAGAGATTCTTTCCAGTCTATTCATGAGTACATCAAAGGCATTCTTCATTTCTGTTACAGTATTTTTCATCTCTAGAATTTTTTTTTATAGTTCTTTCTTAGGATTTTAATCTCTCTGTTTACATTGCATATATGATCTTGCATGCTATGTACTTTATTAGAGCCCTTAGCATGTTAACTGTAGTTGCTTCAAATCTCTAGTCTGATAATTTCAACATCCCTGACTTGTCTGGTTTTTATGTTTAAGCTTTCTCTTCAGATTATGTTTTTGCTTTTTGGTATGCCTCATAATTACTTGACAGCTAGACATGATGTACTGGGTAAGAACTACTGTAAACAGGCCTTCAGTAATATGGTGGTAAGGTGTGGGAGGAGGGGAAGCATTAGATTGTCCTATGATTAGGTCTCAGTCTTTTAGTGAGCCTATGACTCTGGACTGTAGATTTCATGAAGTGTTTCTCAGTTTTTTTTCTCCCTTGTTAAGTGGGGCCAGATGGCTAGAGGGACCTGGAGTTGGTTATTTCCCTTCCTCCAGGTCAGTTAGGCTCTGGTTAACTAGTTTCTACTAAGGGCTCGCCTTGTGAAGAACAGAGTGCTCTGGCATATTTCAAAATGGTTTCTTTTCCTCTCCTCCTCAGAAGTATGAGGGGATTTCTCTCCAATATTTCTTGTAAGAATGCAGTTGAGGGGAAGCCGGGATGGCTCAGTGGGTTAAGTGCTCACTTTGCAGCCCTGGGGACAGAGAATCAAGTCCTGGCCTCGACCCATGTGGACCCATATGCTGAGCTTCGATGTGCTTCCCATGCAGGAGCATCTCAGTTCAGTTCTTGCCCCTGCCCCAGTTCAGTCCCTGGCTCAAGGGAGTGTGCCTCCCATGCAGGAGGCCCCCAGCCCAGTTCCCACCCTGTGCGCCCCCCCCCCACCACACACACACACACACCTGTATGGAACAAAACCGTGTGGAAAACTGATGAAGTTCATCTATGGAGACTGCTCTGGGACATCCCCATTCTCTCTGTCTCTCTCTGTCTCTGTCAAAAACAATAAAATAAATCTTAAAAAAAAAAAGAATGCGGAGGTATATCTCACAAAATTGGGGGAGCACCCCACGATTGGGACTTCCTGGAGTTTTTGAATCTCAGAGTTGTCCATACCGAGCCTCCAGCAATTTGTCAATTATAATGCCTACTGGGGACTGGTTCTGAAGGCAGTTTCTATTCATGAATATCTGTTCTGAGAAACTGTTACTCCCTGTATTCATCTATCTGTCTCTCTACTCTTAATGCAGCTGTTTGCCCTGCATCCTACCCTCTCTTATGGATTCAAGAAAAATTGCTGATTTTTCCATCTGTTCAGCTTTTTTACTTATTGTTAGGACAGGGTGTCAACTTCCAATCTCCTTATATATGGAACTGGAAACCAGCATTGCATGTTTTAAATATATTAGCTTTTTATCTGCTTCACCAAGATGCTTACAAAGAACTCAAAATAAGAAATCCAACAGCTAGCCGTGAAAATGGTGTGGCTGGAGAAGGCCAGCTGCTCCCTAGATAAGTGGGCCCCTGCTAACAAAAGGTGGAATTATCCTCACTGCTCAGAAACTCAATCCTGCCAGAATTTCAGAGTTAACTTCACTCAGGGATGCTGATTCACTCTTTAAACACATCTAAGAAAGACAGAGACTATCGAAAGTGTCAACTGTCATGATGTAACTCTCAGAGGGAATCTAAAGCCCTTATGTCATTGTTATTTATGAAGGGGTGGGAGGACCAGTGTTCACCACTGTAGACCTCAGAACGCCCCACCATTAACTGAACAACTTTTAGACCTGATGTAATTATGACCTTCAAAGCAGTGAGCCTCCTTTTAAAGAATTACCCAAGGCATCTATAGGGATCTACCTTTCATAGCTCCCCCTTTGCTCATAAAAAGCATTTTATGGGAAACAAGTCTGCAACTATCCCCAGGTAAACTGATACCACCACACCAAGTTGCTCTATCTGGAGGTGCAGCAGGGATCTATTTTCCAACTACGTAAGCACCAAAAGTGTCCAAAAATATATATTATATTATATAATATTATATATTAAAAATGTCTTTAAAATAATCCAAGGAGAACTGGGATCATAACTGGCAGTTATCTTGAGGACCACAGACACTTTACAATATACACCCTATTCATAAGAGAATATATCATTAGGAGTAACCACATCCCTACTTATTTGACAGCCACGCCCTATCTAAATTTCTATTTAGAAATTTGAGACCTTAGAAAAGATTTCTTTCTGTGATTATTTCATGAATACCTTGGGGTTTGTTTTTTTTGTTTTTGTTTTTTTCTCTTTAAGAAATATTAAGTTTTTACAGAGGAAAGGATATACCAAAAATTAGATTTTTGATGGAACACTTTACCTAACCTGCTGCCTTTCCCTAAAACAAAAGACTGGGGAACTGCACATTAATCCCAGATTCAGCCCTTGTCCATTACTTCCTTCTCACCCTTGTTCACTTCCTTGTGGGATAGAAACCATGTTTCATTTATCTTTGCATCCCACATTGACTTGTATAGGTTAGATGATTACTAAATTATAATATTCTAGTATTCAAAAATTATTTCATGACTTAAGTAAGACTGAGAAAGACAAATACCATATGTTCTCTCTTATATGTGGGATCTGAAGAACAGAATAAATGAACAATCAAAACAGAAAAAAAAGAAAGAAAACTCGTGGACACAGATAAGTTTGGTGGCTGTCAGAGGAGGAAGGGGAAAGTGTGGGGGAGGTGGGAATGGGATTCACGTATACGGTGATGGGAAAAAAGAATTGATTCTGAGTGGTGAGCTTATGATGCAACACAAAGGTGATATATTGTAGACTTGTACACCTGGAACCTATGTAACTTTGCTAACCAATGTCACCCCAATAAATTTAATTTTTAAAAAATATTTCATAACTGATTAGTTTTCTTGATAAGATGTTAAAGAACTGTTGTCAAATAAGTGTGTGTTTCAGGGAAGCAAAAGAGGACATTTAAAGCACTTTTCAACTTTTATTTTTATCACAACTCATAATAAGAAATATATCTTAATATTATATAACTATTATGTACATATGAATATATGTATTTATCTATCCAAAACAGAAGTTATAAGTACAAAACAACTTACCCTCAATATGTCTAATACCTTTGGTTATTATCTATTTTATTTCATTTTTTAAAATTCTGCTCATGACCTCTTAGCAGGCAGGTTTCATAGCATTCTAATGATTTGTGATCCACAATTTGAAAAACAGTGATACAGAAACTATCTTCTGGAAACAAATATGGAAGGGAATAATAAGTAAAATAAACTAGAAAAAAAGTTTTAAAATAATAATTACTTACTTGGATGCTGCAAAAACCACATTGAGTGGCATCTGTTGATAGTAGGGAAGAAAAGGCCTGGGGGAGAAAGGTAAACACAAACATGTGGGACATTTGCATTATGTACATTCTAAGTTTTCTTCCAATTTTAATATTGGTCCCTTAAACTCATGAGCTTGAATATCCTGTATGTCATTAACCCTCAAACTTCTGACACATACAGAATCACTGAGAAAAGGGGAGATTGTTGTTTAATATGCAAAATCCCAAGTGTAGTCCTTAAGATTCAGTAGATACAAGGTAAAGCCAATGAATCTGCAATTGTAATAAACACTCCAGTGTTTTCTTTCCAGATGGTAAGCACAGTACACTTTGAGAATCAGTGCCCTAGAGTTGGGCTTCCGCTAGTCATTAGCTCCCAGCAACTTAAGTTCCCTAAGACATTCTGGAATTCCCAATGATTTTAATTTTAAAAACTTCCTCCAAAAAGGCTGGGAATTGAGTATACTAAAAATTTAACATTTCTTTGAAAATGGCAGCATCATAAAATTTCCATAAGGAGTTTACTTATAAATAAGAGTGTGGATTACAAATTTTCTTTCTCAAGGAATCTTATGTAGATTTATCAAGACTATTTTTCTAATTCAGATAAGACCCACAGGGAAATCCTCATTTTAATTTAATCTGAGTATATGATTATCTCATGAGTATTAATCACAAAATGAAACAATGTGAAACTTTTGACCATGTTGGTTTTGACGACACTCACATAAAGAGAGCAAATGTCATCTATTTGCTCACTTTCAACAATTTTTCCTGCACTATTACTGTCATGGTGTCTCGACTATATCTCACTTCATATGATGACTTCATTTTGTTCTCAAATATATGTTCTTATTTGCAACTTAGTACCTCTGAAGGCAGGCAGTTGGAATCCCAGCCCTACTAGTTCCTAACTTATATGACCTTGAACAATTTATTACTCTTCTCTTGGTTTCAGCTTCCTTACTGGTAAATGGGGATAATATATCCTAACTTACATTTCTGTTATGACAATTAATATGTACTCATATGTAAAGCACTTAATGTGGTGCCTGGAACACTGCATGCACTTAAAAATGATAGCGCTATCATTATCATATAGAGGGGTTCTCTAATAATATCAGGGCTCATATTCATTTGTAATTACTTTTTTACCTTTCAAAATACTTATAGCGATTCTTTCCAGTAACTTCAGGATCTTCATAAACTTCTTTAGGGATCTTATAAGAAGTGTCAGTTCTAATGAAGTAGGAAAACATTATTCAAGTCTAGCATATAATTTCCAAATATAATTTCTACTTAATATTTCTATATCTATAAATTAGAAGATACAATGGTATCTCGGATTGAGAGCAAAATCTTCTATTAACATGCATCTGACTGGTCTATATCTCAGAAGAGATATAATTACTTTCCCTGAGCCAGGAATACAGGAACTAACAAAAGAAACTGAGTTAAAAAGAGTGAATTTATGAAATCCCGCATAAAAAAAATGCCCATTTTTAATTAGTAGTATATGAGAATAACAAAGGTTTAAAAGATAACTTTTTATGTCCAGAATAAAAGGCAAATTTTGTAAAAATTTTACCAGATATAAACTTGTAAATAATTAAAAGAATACGAAGTTCAAGAGACTTGTCTCTGAAGATGCTTTGGCTACAAGTCTCCAAAAAATATATTTAGATACTAGCAAAAAAGTACACTCATAATTTCTAAGATGGATCAAATGAATAACAAATTCAGTAACCTCAACCTTTGGTGGCAACTTGTCATTTAATATATATATATATATATATGTATATATATATATATATATATATATTCATGCCAACCTTCTCTGAACATCTACTAACCAATATAACTATAACCATTGCTCCTGAATCAGGCTTGTTTTTGTCAAAGAGGTTAAGAGAAAGAATTTGGGGTCAATTGGATTGGGTATAACATCACAATTGTACATTTTAAAATAATGCAGAATAAATAAATATTTGAATAAGAAAAATGCATTCATTTAAAACATAAGTAGCAGCTGAAGCTATCTGACACTTACGTAGCTAGTTGCCGGAAGGCTCCTCTGTGCTTATCCTCATGTCCCTTCCATTCCCGACTGATGAATGGTGGGACGGGATCTGCCTTGCTCCAATATAGAGAATATCTTGGATAATGGGTCAGGTTACTGAACATGGTTCTAAACCTGGGAACTTTTTTCTAATAATAAGACAGAAAGGCAGGAAGAAAAAGGACAAAATTATACCATCATATTCTAAAAAGCGTGTAAACTTTTTTTAAAGGTACAAAAGAGTATCTGTGGCATAAAAAGAAGGGTTATTGGTATATGCATAGAATATCTCTACAAGGATGACATTAGATGATTATATGAAGGGGGCAAAGGGTTAGAATTTACTTCATACTGTATACACTTTTGTACTTCTTAAATTCTTTTATTATAGGCATATATTACTTTTCCCATTGAAATAAATTAGGTTATAATGAGTCCTTTATTCACTACAAGTTAATTAATCCTCACATTGACCAAAAGTATCTAGATGCCTTGTCTCCTAGTAATCATGGCAAAGTAATTTCTGCAGAATATGAAATCCAGTAAAGATTTGTTGAAAAGTCAATCTCATCAGTGCAGTTAGCCAAACTAGAAGGTTCAAGTTCATTAGGCTGCCTTAGTGGATGAATTAAACCTACCAGTCTGCTTCGACTCAAGATGGCTTGGATATTAGCCTGTGTCTGGTCTTTCTCACTTGACACAATAAACAATGGATCTGTGAAATAAATAATAAGGTAGTATAAAAGACTAGAACATATCAATTCCTAGGTTGAGTATAATGACAAAGCAATGTAATTTGTTAATTAAAAAACAAATTTTAAAACTTAGGTATTGCCTAACTTTGCAACAGTTCATAGCCTTGTTACTCTACAGTATATAAATTGGGGTATCTGTTAAATGCATTCCAAAGTCGGTTTACAGGATTGGAATGCAAAAAAGGTCTAACGTATTCTCAAGTTCCATAATCTAAACATGCTTTCTTCTATTCTATGAACAAACTATCTTCTGGGTCTGGGTCTGGGTAGCCCAGAAAATAGTCTAAGAGAAAAGACTATGTATATGCACATTATGCCCATTTGCAAGTAAAGAAACATTAAATTTGGGCACTATTTCCCATATCCAGTACACAGAGAAGATACAAACTCTTAATAGCATGTCATCTCAGAATTGATAGACATGGTAAGAAAATGTTATTCCCTAAGAGATAAATAAAATCAGCTATCTTCAGAATTCACCCCTTAAGTTTACGAATATGTTAATGATGGGACTAAGTTATTTCTCTAAAGGTCAACAGAAGATTGCCTGCTATTATTAGTATCTGCTTACTATGTATATCTTTCAAGTGATGAAGCATATTCATGATTTTCTACCATCCCTTAAAATCAGACAATTTGGGGGAAGCCAGGATAGCTCAACAGGTTAAATGCTCGCTTTGCAGCCCCAGGGACCAAGAATCAAGTCCCAGCCCCAGCCCATGTGGACCCATATGCTGAACTAGGGTGTGCTTCCCATGCGGGAGGCTCCCAGTTCGGTTCTTGCCACCCCACCCCTCCAACCCCCAGTTAGGCCCCGGGCCCAGTTCCTGCCCTGCACAGCCCCCATCCACCCATGTGGAATGAAACCATGTTGAAAACTGATGACATACAACTGTGGAGACTGCTCTGGGCCCTCCCCATTCTCTCCGTTTCTCTCTGTCGCTCTCTGCCTCTATCAGAAACAATAAATCTTTTTCAAAAATCAGACAATTTGACATTAAATTCCAAGCAACCTTCAGATATAGATTTGATTTCCCAAGTAGACATCTATTGAGACACAAATACCCTGACCAACTAATTTATGTACTTCTCCATAGAAATTAATAAATTGGTATTGTGAGCTAGAAATGTTATTTTCAATTAGATAATGTGAATCAATTCCTAAAACCTAATTAACTCCTTGGTTACCCAACAAAAATTATTTATTTAATGATTTGATATTCCTACAAAGGTTAAAAAGCTACAGGAGGCTCAGGTCCTCTTTACTCTTTCATTCAAGAAATATTTATCGACTGGCTACTATGTTCTTGTTGCTTGGAACACACAACAATAAGTTAAAGATCCTCACCTTCATGGGAAAGAGACAATAAACAACAACATAAGAAATTAGCAAATTATATAACAGAGTTAGAAGGTGATAAGTACTACTAAAAAATAAAAATAAAGAGGAGAGCAGGATGAGGGAGATTGGGTTGCAATTTTACATAGGGTGTTCAGGGCAGATCTCATTGAGAAGGTGACATTTAAGAACACTTGAAAGTGAGGAGGTTAGCTATATAGTTATCTGGAGGAAGGGAATTCTAGAGGACACAGCTAGAACAAAGGCCCTAAGATGGTAGCATACCTGACATGTCTGAAGATCAGCAAAGTGACCAATAGGAATGAAACTGAGCAAGAGAGAAAAATAAAGTAGATAAAAAGGTCAGAGGAATTCCAAGGGGCCTAGATCACATAGGGCTTTGTAAGGCCAATAAAAAGACTTTGGCTTTTAATCTGAGGTGGGGAATCCATTGCAAGATTCTGAGGCAGAGTGACAAAATCTGACATTTTAAAATATTCATTGTGGTTGCCCATTTAAGAACAGACTGCAGGGAAGCAATGGAGGAGGTACGGAGAAAACTACTGGGAGGCTCATGCAGTAATCTAGAAGAGATGAGGGCAGTTTGCACCATGGTGGTAGCAAGAGAAGTGATGACAGAGGCAGAAATCTAGATATATCTTTAAGTTACAGCAGAAAGGACTTGTTCATGTATTGGAATGGTATGAGAGAGATGGAGGAGGCAATGATGTCTCCAAGATTTTTGAACTCAGCAACTAAAGGATGGGTTGGCATCAATTGATATAGAAAAATCTGTGGTGGATCAGGCTTGTTGGGAGATCAGGAAAGTATGCCTATTATATGTCCAAGTGGAGATACAAAGTTAGCAATTTAATATACAAGTCTAGAGTTTGGGAGAGAAGTCTAGACTGGCAACATAAATTAAGGTATCATCAGCCTGTAGATACATAGTCTTCTTTAGCTGCATCACCCAAACCCACATCTATGAATCAAGTTGAGAAGTGATGGAAAGTGGGCTGATTAAGAGTGAAGAGGTCAAAGTTTATGACCTTAAATCATAGGCTAGTGACTCTGAAGGCTGAATAAATGTACCTGTTTGAAGGGAAGGAAACATACAGCTTCAACATCTCTGATATATTGGGAATAGTATGGAATAAAGGCAAATTTCTGTTCATACCCGTCAGTCATTTAAAAGGTATCACTGGGTCTATGGTTGAAATTGTGTTGTGCATCTGAAATTATAGTTTAGCCTGCATTTACCCTGAGTCTGAATAATAAATAATAAACCATTTTCCTCTTATTCCCAAAAGGAGTATGAAGACATGCTATCTATAAAAACATTCTTGCCATTTATAGAAGATAATGACACAATACCATATGATCTGTGACACATATTCTGTAACATATCCTGTAACTGTAATCGTAATCAGTGCTGAAAAGGCAGTAGAATGGTCTGTGAGATGACCAAGTAATAGTAGTCACCAGGAATAGCTTGCTTACTTCGAGACAGGTATTAAGTGCTTTATATGAACTCAACCTTCACAAAAACCCAATTAGGTATGTTCTAGGCCTCCATTTTATACCTGAGAAAATTGAGGCTTCAAGAAGTCAGCAATTTACCGACTGGCAATTATAATTTGAATTCCAATCCCTCTTGCCTCCCAGGGCTAATATTATTGCAAGCCCATGGATTTTAGGGGGGGGGGGGGGAGTCCCTAGGCAGCCAGTTTACCTATATTGTAGAAACAGGTCGAACTGGCTCAGGAAGTTGTCACAACCAAATAATTGTGAGAGGAAGTATTTCAAACCCAAGTTTACTAGATTTGTTTTATAAAATGAAACCAAGAGTGAATAAAGAAAACCACTGGCCAGAATATGTAAGCAATCGTTACAAAGCTCCTATACTAGGAAATGGGTACTTTATAGGATTCCCATCTAAAGGAAACCCTGGGAATCCCAAAGGAGATAACATGGTTAATAGCAATGCAATGTTCAGGTGAAGAGCCTGGGACTACTGAGGCAAAATTGGAAACAAACAAAAATGCTTAAGTGATTGTAAGTTTTGTAATACGTAGTATATTCAATAATTCAATAAACATTTATGAAGAACCCAGCATATGTACGTGCCAGCACTGGAGTAAATGCTGAGAAGGCTTAAAAATGTATACAAGACCTAAATATCTCAAGAGAGAAGATAAATGGATATTCAGGACATTAAAATAAACTGGGGCTTTACTGACCTTTTTAAGGACCTAGTGCACCTAGTTTATAAGCAATGCTTTGATGGATAAGAGTAAGTTCAAAGAAAAAAAAAAAAAGGAAACTAAAAACAAAGGTGAGATAAACTGGCACTTCTTTACCGAGAATGCCAAATTTCGAGTTGCCAAATGGGATCGGGAAGGTCCTTCTTGCGGGGCATTTTATGCAGTTTGAACGTGGTAATATTGAGTGGCTCTAAGTCTGAAAATCATTGAATACATTTCTGGATACTAACACTCCCGGAATAAGTTTCAGGTAGATCGCTTAGGGTTGTGTAAATTACAGGAAAAGAGAATGATTAAGAGTAAGGCGGCCCCGCGCCGTGCTCGGAGACGCAGAACGGCTTCCGAGGCACCCCTGAGAGCTGCCCCTACCCAACAGGGCACAACCGACGGCAAGGGATCCGCGCTGAGGTTCATCTTTTCTTCGCCGCTCCCCCAGCCAGGTGCCGCCGTCTGGGGCCGCCCTTACCGTACAGGAAATCATACGTGCGACCGGAGGAGACGTAGCCCCAGGTCCCCGATCTCACCCCGCACGGGGTTTGAGACGCCTGGGGCTTGGCCTGGGGCTCCTCGATGGTCACTACGTGGCTCATGGTCCCGCCTTTCCCTCCCGCCAGCGGAGGAACAACTAGATAGGTCTAGCTGCTGTGTGCATCGTAGCTATGGTAACCTCCCCGGACTCTAGGATGAGGGGCAGGGCGAGGGGCGGGGCTTGGAAGGGAGGGGCGGGGCCGGCGTCAGAGGAGCGGCGGGGGCGGGGCTCGGTAGGCAGGGGCGGGGCCGGCGTCAGAGGAGAAGCGGGGTTCCCGAGAAGGAACGGGGAGCGAGGGGGCAGAGGGAAGAAAGGACGGAAGATGGGCAGGCATGGGGAGGAGAGAGGGCGGGTGGGGAAGAGGACGGGTCTCCCTCACTTCTCACTGCATTCCCATGACAGGACCTCGTTTCCTCCGCCCAACCAAGGTCGACGGCCGGAGGCTGGGGAAAAGGCTCCTACTCAAATCCAGTAGCGATTTGCCAGTCATATTTTGTAGCCTCTTTAGGAAATCCCTGGGAAATCTCAGAACCTTCTAGTAATATTTGGGGACTTTCATTTCGGACATCCCCATTCGGCGGGGCTTCTGCGAGGTGAGGAAAACACTGGGCCTTAGTGCACGGATCCCACCGGCATCAGCGTTTAAGGTAGGCTCGGTAATTATGTAGTTACTCCGTGACCGGCAGACTGCTACCGCTTATTGAGTCCTGGGCATTAAACCAACTGAAGATCACTTGGTGTAGGCACTAGCTCTGCTTTTTACAAAATATTTATTATGGAAATTTTTTAACGTTGGCAAAAGTGAATCCACTTTTAGTAACAAACCCTCACATAGCCATCACCAGGAATCAACAATTACCAGCCTTTTGCCAGTCTCTTCATATATCTCGTCCCTTCTTTTTGCTTGAGTATTCTAAAATAAATCCCAGTCATTGCTTTACCCATAAATTAGTCTGTATCTCAAACTGATACGGATTTTTAAAATAGCTTGACCACCAATATCACATCTAACAAACTTAATAATTCCTTCATATCATCTTAATACTAAGTACAAAGTCATATTTCCCTGGTTAAATCCAAGATGTCAAGAGATACTTTATTCTAATCAAAGGATACCAAAAAAAGAAGGGGAAAAAAAGCCTGCATGTTCCATTTGTGGTTTGCCTCTTAAGTGTTTTATCCCAAAAGAGTGATTCTAATACTTTCAATAATATTATTTTTAATAATAATATTATTGCCAGGGATTCTTCTATAACAAGAACTTTCATCAACTCATTGGCTATCCTGAAATACAGGGATCTTCAAAGACTGGAAAAATACTGGATTCTTTCATTTTAATGATCAAATTTCAGAGAAATAAGTTGGTGCTCTAGCAATCTCCAATGTTAGCCAGTAAGGGCTTGTTTAGTATCATTATGAATGCATGCACTTTTATATATGTGATATTTTAATCCATTACGATCATTCTTTATGATGCTCACTAAAATTATTCCATTAGGCTAGTGACACACTAGAGTTGGCCTCTTTGTCCTTTTGACGTGATCCACACTTTTTTAAATTATATTTTTTAATTGGTAAATTTATTGGGGTGACATTGGTTGGTAAAAATTGCATAGGTTCCAGGTGTACAATTCTACATTACATTGTCTATGTATTGCATTTGTGCTCACCACCCAGAGTCAGTTCTTCCAGCACCATAGATTTGATGCCCCCTCCCTGCTCCCTTGCCCCTCTTCCCTACTACCCTCAGGTAACCACTAAACTATTGACCGTGTCCATGAGTTTTTGTGTCTTTGTTACTTTCAGTTTTATATTCCACCTATAAGGGAAGTCAGATGGTTCTTGGTTTTTTTCAATCTGATTTATTTCCCTTAACATGATGATCTCGAGGTCCATCCATGTTGCACAGACACTTCTCAAATAAGCATCCTAGTGTGCTGTTCCTCTTTCCATACATACTCCTGGTTTTATTTTCTCTTCTCCTAAACTTCTTGGGGATTTTGCAAATTAGCCACATATTTTGTCACCTCCAAACATTTGCTCAACCTGATTCCTTTGCCTAAAATGCCTTTTCCTGTTTGTTCCCCCCAACTAATTTAGGTAACCTTGAAGACTCAGCACTAACTCTGCCACCAAAACCCCCAGAGTGAGGTTTCATTGTTTCTTCTAATACTGTAGTAGCACTAGCATTGACTCCTTGTATTAGTAATTTTTTGCAACTCTGCTTCCATAACTGTAAGTTCATTGAGGGTACAGGCATTCATAGTTGTGTGTCTCTGAAGTAACTGCTACATGAACGTTTAATAAAATGATTCCTAAATGAATAAACCCATTCATTTATTAAACATATTTACTGTCTACTCTGAAATAGGTACTGAAGATTTTGAGATAATTTGTACAGTTCACTAGATGATGGAGAAAACACAAAATGTTATAATGGTATTATATTTTTCTGTCGCTGGGTATAGCTACATTCCCCATTTTCTGTTTCTTCTCCCCAGAAAGCTCCTCACTGTGCTCCCTCCCCATTTTCTCACTGCTGACTCATCATTTGAGTTCTCAGCTAAAATGTCCCCTCCTCAGAAAGACTTTTCTTTATTCTATCAGATAAATTACCGGAAGTAACCAACAGCCAGCCACCTCCATAAACACATTGGAAGACACTAACCAATAGACTATATCAACCTTGATGGGATTTATGTGACTACGTAATTATCTTAAATAGATTGTAGTGGCCATTTTGCTGGAGTTTCTCCCTCCCTTGATGGCTTTGAGGAAGCAAGTGGCCACATTGGGGAACCCCACCTTTCAAGGAACTACAGATAGCCTGTCAGAACTGAGGGCAGCCTCCAACCCACAGCCAGCAAGAAACCAGACACCAACGACCTGAGTGAGATTAGAAACATATCCTGAAAAAAGTCTTCCACATAGTTCACTCCACAGGTGGGCGCAGGGCTACACAGGGCAGGAACTGGGCTGGGAGCCTCCCACATAGGCCCCGGCAAGAACTGAACTGGGGGCACACCCCAGTTCAGCATATGAGTCCACCTGGGCCAGAGCCTCGATTTGATCCCTGGTCTCCGGAGCTGCAAAGGGAGCACTTAACCCACTGAGCCATCTCAGCTTCCCCTCAGCCAAAATCTTGATTGTAGTCTTATGAGACCCTAATCAGAAAAGCCACAAGCCATAGAAACTGTGAGATGTGTTAAGATGTATTCAGATGCATAAAGGTATATTACCGTAATATTGTTTCACAGCAAGAAATGACTAATATGCAATGTTTAAGAAGTTAGGTCCTGTGTCTTTTAGTTTACTACTATAGAAGGAACTTTGATATTGGAGAGGAATGCTTATTAATATAAAATGTCATTAAAATGAAAGGTATATTTTGCCATGTTGGGAAACAGTTCTCCATGGGTCTCATATTTCTGTTTGTCTCTTAAATAAGCAGAGAAAAGAAAAAAGGAAGGGGGCACTATCTGCCTTTTCCCCTTTGTGTAGGAGACAACCTTGGACAATAGAGACCATGTTTTCCACTAGAGCAGGGGTATCCAACCTTTTGGCTTGGCTGGGTCACATTGAAAGAATTGTCTTGGGCCACACATGAAATACAGTTAAGATTTATTTTACTGTTTTTAACACACAGAGAGAAGGGGGAGGGCCCAGAACAGTTTCCATAGTTGTATGTCATCAGTTTTCAACTTAGTTTCGTTCCACACAGGTGGGTGTGGGACTGCACAGTGTGGAGCCGTCTGGGGTCTCCCATATGGGACACACACCCCAGTTTAACATATGGGTCTGCCCAGGTTAGGCCGGGACTCCATCCTTGAATCCTGGGCAGCAAGACCTGCCAGCGCTCAACTGCTGAGCCATTGCGGAGCCCCCTCAACGCATTTCGAGCTAAAATTTTGTCCCAGTGCTTATTGTTTGGTACTAGTTGCGCCTCCTGGAACCAATTAACAAGGAGTGCCGAGATATCCTGCATTATTCCTTATGGGAAAAACTTGTTTGGTACTTATGGTTTTCTGTACACACTGCACCTCCTGGAACCAATAGGAGTGCCAAGGTACCTGTACTGTGATGATGTGGTTAGGTTTCAGATGGTTGCCTGACTTATGGTGATCATTTACTTAGGTATATAAATGCTGAATAACTATGGTGTACACATGAAACTAATATAATACCGTATGTTAGGTATATCTTAATAAAAATATTTTTACAAACCGCAGCCTTTCAGCCCGCCTTTTTGCGCCTGCGCAGAAGAGGTACCCTCGTCTGGCATAACCTCTCCACCGCAAGCGCCCTTTTCCTCCTCGCTCGCCGTCTGAGGGAGGCAGGACTTCCTGTCCTTTCTAGAGAAACTGCCGGAAGTGACTGCAGGCAAATCGGCGTTTGCGGAAGCTAGGCGGGTTGAGGGTGTCCGTGCTGACTGCTGCTTTGCGCTTGAAAGATGCCGGGTTTGGTGGCCGCAAGCCCTGCTCCGTCTGAGACGCAGGAGAAGAAGCCGCTGAAGCCATGCTGCGCCTGCCCTGAGACCAAGAAGGCGCGCGATGCGTGGTCAGTGCGCAGCCTGGGCGGGCGGCCGGCGGGCCCGCGCCTTCTTCCGCTGCCTCTGCTCTGTCCCACCTTGGGGTCGTCAAGGCCCTCGCTTCGCACTGCGGCGGTCTTTAGGGTTATTAGGGCCCAGCAGGCTTCCCAGGCGGCTGTGTTAGGGACAGCCCACAGCTGGGGCGGGAAACGGATGGAGGGCTACGAGAGAGGTCAGATCGACCCGAGCTCGCTTCACACACTCATTTCTTCCTACGAAGGGTTTTAAAACAAATGTTATGTGTCAAACACTGTCTTAGGTCGGAAGGTGTAGAAATAGATAAACTTGATACTTGATTTGAAGGAGCTTACAGTTAATGGGGAATAAAGTTACATACCAGTGATTGCTGTACCATGTGGTATGTATGGACTATGCTAGAAGATTTGGCAAGACTGAAGTAGAATTTTTCGGTTAATTTCTCCCAAAATTTAGAATAGGACACGGTGCATTTCTGACACTAGAGTTCCCTTAACCCCCGCCCCTCACCTCCACCCCCCCGCATTTAAGGTAGATGATTTAAAAATCAGTCTATGGCGTTAGACGACATAGGGTTCAGAATTAGTAACCTAGATTATTATCGATCCACAAAAGCTTTTATTTTCATTTCATACAACCTCTATCGTGGAACAAATCTTATTAAAAGAAATTCTTAGAAAATGTGAATGTACACCTCTTCTCCAACCCCTTTTTGTCCTCATGTAAAGAAATCATAATTGACATAGTGGCAGTAAAAACAGTTTATTAATACTTTGTAAATAATGCTGTGAAGGGAGAATTGAAAGACTGCAATCTGATATGGAAATTGCACCCCTAGTAAGTGCTTATTGCACCTTCATATAGTATGACATGTAAGAATCTGGTATCCAGAGTCAAGATTTGAATTTTGGTCCACCAACTTTGTGACCTTGAGCCAGTTATTTAACATACCTGTCTCATATATCTGTGAAATGGATCTAGTGAAAGTATCTGCTTCCAAGATTACTGTAAGGATTAATGATATAAGCCACATCAAGTGCCTAGCACACTACAGCATGCAGTAAATGATCAGGGAATGCTGTTAACTTCATAAGGAGCTAGCCAAACTAGGCACTGGCTCTCATTTGCGAACAGCCCCTTTGAGCTATGAAGGATGTGTAGGATTTAGATGGAAGGAGAAACTACCCTTCTTTAAACTCCTTTTGCATCAATTGCACCAGAATGCTATGGCTTCTCTTCAAATATCTGTAGTCAGGAGTTTTTCTTATAACTGAATTTGGCATAACTTGATTCTTTGCTAAAATTACATTTTCAGGCCCTAGAAATAAGTATGTGGTCCTCTCCTTCGTGAATTTTACAAGTAAAAGTTCATTTTTTCATTATCAGGGAGTCTCATCAGGCTGTTCTTGGCTGCCAGATCTTTTTTGTTTATGTTTTGGGGTGTTTTGTGATTATTTGCATCTAGAGCAGAATCAGAATTTTAATTTCTCTGTGATAGGCAAGAGATTTAAGCTCTTCTCTCCTTTAAATATTCAATCAGTTTATTTCATTCTAGAGCAGTATTCCTTGGATATGGACTAGAGGCAATATTTGATATGCATACTTATTCTAATCAAATTCCCTCAACATACTAGTTAGGTGTGGGACATCTTCATCAGCATGGAAATAC
This sequence comes from Craseonycteris thonglongyai, assembly GCA_004027555.1. Classification (NCBI taxonomy): domain Eukaryota; kingdom Metazoa; phylum Chordata; class Mammalia; order Chiroptera; family Craseonycteridae; genus Craseonycteris; species Craseonycteris thonglongyai. The sequence continues at coordinate 15,854 of PVKE010011381.1, read as the reverse complement.
CACAAGAGCCAATAAAAACAAAACCATTTGGTGAAATAGCAATTTTTTTAAACTCCAACTACATCCCACCAGATCCATGTACTTCCTCACTCCTCATCAACTATTATGCATGCTTATTTACTACTAATGTGCTTAATGCCTACTTTGTTAGATAACTAATACATTTTGTTTTGTAGTATCATTGAGAAAGGAGAAGAGTACTGTGGACACCTAATTGAGGCCCACAAGGAGTGCATGAGAGCCTTGGGATTTAAAATCTGAAATGGTGAGCATGGGACTTTCTGATTGGGAAGGTAATAACATAGGCTTATTGCTTCATATATCACTATTGCTTTACAGACTTAGTCTTTAGGCAACATTCTGTCTGAAAGGTATTTCGCCAGGTTAATCTAACATACTGAAATATCACTGAAAATAGCTTTTCAGTTTCTAATGTAGGGAGTAAATGATGCTAATACATTGAGAGGCGTTCAGTGGATATAGGAAGAGGAAAATTCATTTTCAAGAAGAGGCTTGACAAAAGCCTTTAGTTATGTTAGAGTCAGAAGGAATTAGGAAATTCAAAGTGCTTAGTTATCTAATTTAAAGGAACTAAAAGGGAAAAGTTCTCTATTCCTTGTTTCTAATGTTGTGGGTCTTAGTAAGTGCTTTTAAATAGGGAGTAGGCAGCACATGGAAGCATTGCTTTCTGTTAAACAAAATGAAATTGTTGCTTTTTTTTTTTGTACTGTATTCTAATGAAAGGAAAACCTCCAACCAGGCCTTTTGAGCCACCTTTTCTTGCTCAAGCTCCACTTGCATCTCTTGAAAGTGTACTTTTACTTTCAATAAACTTTTCTTTCATCTCTGTAAAAAATAAAACCTCAGACCATTTTTTAAAGAACTTTAAATCAAATCTTAATGCATAAAGTGACCTTAAGTAGTGTGTATGCAATAATACCGCAAATGAATTATTTTTCTTTCTTTTGGAAGCTCTTTCTTGACTTACTCTCATACTTCATTCAGGTCTGTTCACAACTTTCTTTATTAGTCTTTCCCTCAACATTCCATCTAAAATAGCATCCCACACCCATCACTCTGTCCCAGCTCCGTCCAATAATAGAACGTTCTGTGATAATGAAAATGTTCTGTGCTTGCACTCTCTAGTATGGTAACAACTAGTCGTATGTAGCTGTTGAGCCTTGAAATGTGGCTAGTAAAACTATTTTTATTTGTCATCTGCATTACTTTATTCCAACTAGAATGTTCTGAGAGTGTAGCATTTTTCTGTTTTACTCACTGTCATATCTGGACCTAAAACAGTACCTGGCACATAGTAGGTGCTCAATAGAGGATTGTTAATTAAATGAATAAAGAAATGAGGAAGCTAAGTCCTATGGGTATGAAATACTCCTGCAGTGGGCTAGCAGGATCAGCACTGGAACCTCTGCTTCGTGCTGGCCCTCGCATCCACACCACACCACCACTTTTAATAATAGCTGAGAGATAATAGTGAAGCCATATGCCTTTATCACAGTAAAAGAGAGCCTGGCTTCTTTTCCTTTCACCTCTTTCCTGCCTCTTTGGAATTTCATGTATGGCCAGTGTTCCTCACTGAGCTGTAAAAAAAGGAAGGGTTAAGGAACTTGTCCCAAGCTGATAAGAAGTATCATTGTGTAATGGAAAATAGTTGAGGGTTGAAAGCCCTGAGGCTTAATTTTTGTTGCGATGTCTAACTAGTGTGTATTTTACTTCAACATGTGTTTAATGTTTAAGACATTAACCCTCTTTGGGTTTTATTGTTTTCATTTATAAAAAGTAATGAACATTTTACTGTTTTCATTTATCAGCATTTGTACATTGTACGTGGTTTTCTTGTTCTTAGTACATACAGACCCAGGGGAAAATCCCCATACTGAAAATCTACCTCCCTAAGTAGAGGGTGATAAAGACTGAAGAAAGAGGCTGGCCACCCTAGTCCAGTAATGGAGTAAATTTATTATGGTTCTCTTTTTATAATGAAAACAGTAAAACCCAGAGCGGATTAATGTCTTGATGAACATTAATGGAGTTTATTGAGGGAAACTTACATACCATGCCTGTCTTGAGTGGCTGGAAGACAAAATGGATCCCTGAACCGCTTGACAGGCACCAGAGAATTATATGGAGTAAAGGGGGAGGAATAGTTTCGGGTACTAGTATGAAAATGCTATCAGATACGGGGAATTACTTTACATTCTTGACCAGGTCAGGACAATGGCCTGTTCCAGGAACTAGCACATTGGCACATTGCAGAAGGCAAGGGCAAGGTGCTGATTTGTCAAAATGCACATTATTTATAATCAGTTTGTAAGAGGGGTTTGCAGAAAGTGACCTCTGTTCTGGCCTGGGGCCAGTTTGCAGGACATATAGTGGTCACGTCACAGAACAGTCTCTCCTCCATACTTGTTCATAATCTAACTCTTCCTAGTCCGTTGTGTAAGCTGTTGGCGAGGGCTGAGCATGCCATGATAAAAAGGGTGATTTTTTAAAATGCTAATTTTAGGAACATCAAAAGCAACTTTTAGACTTCATGTAGACCACAGAGGTAGTACAATTGTTATAACTAACATGGTCATAAGGACCAGAAGTACACTTTTTTTCTGTTATTAAGACAGAGTGATTCTTATGTATTTCTTTTGTGTATTGAAAAATTAAAGAGCTTTAGACTTAGAAGACCTGATGTTTAACTGATTTTTGTGGTCTTGGGCAAGTCCTCAACTTTTTGAACTTTAGTTTCCTCATCTGTAAGGGAGAGATAATAATACATGATCAAACTACCTCATAGAGTCATTGTGGTGATTAAGTGATATATTTACGAATAGGCTTTGTAAACCGTCTTAGCAATTAGGAAGGAATAGCGCATACCGGTATCTTGGGAGTGTGGATAACAGACATTCAATTGAGGTCTGTTGAATATATGACCTAATAATGTATTTTTGAATTCTGGTTACAAGAAGAACAGTCTGAACCCACATAGAGCCTTTCTAAGAATTCAAAATGTCATGTTTTCATTTGTAATTTAAAAATACTTTTAAAATAGGAACAGGTGTTTGGATCCCCATTGATCCCAGGTTTCCTATTTCCCTAACCCTCCTGAAGAAGTGGAGGAACAGTGAAATCAAAGAAAGACTTGCTTGGCCATTTGGATCCATCTCTCTTGTTTGAGGCCCGCTTCCACCTCTTGGAAGTGTACTTTCTCTGCTCTTACTCTCAATAAACTTTTCTTTCATCCCTGGGAAGAAAAAAAAAACAACAAACTTGCTCGAGTTAAGAGTGGATAGATAGTATAATTAAAACTTTAGGTCTTTTATGTTCCCCCAAACACAGAAACACAGGCACTTTACATTTCACTCCTTGTACTTAATGAGGTTTTGTTGCCAAAATACTCACTTTTAGGATTGCACATAATATTGATGATCATCAATCCTAAAATTTTATTATGGCTGGTAATTAGACCTATTGTTGAAATTTATCAATGTATATAACTCAGTAACCAGGTCATTGGCTATAAGGTAAAACTACATTGATATCTCTTAGACCAAGCTTGTTCAACCTATGACCCACAGGCCTCATGCGGTCCAGGACAGCCTTGAATGTTGCCCAATACAAATTTATAAACTTTCTTAAAACCTGAGGTATATCTTGGGATTTTTTTTTTTAGCTCATTGGCTGTTGTTAATGTTAGTGTTTTTTATGTGTGGCCCAAGACAATTCTTTCAGTGTGGCCCAGGGAAGCGAAAAGATTGGACACCCCCGTCTTACACGATTAGACCACATTTTTCTGAGAGTAGCTTCAGAGGAAAAATATTTTGCCAACTTAGGTCTTCCCAGTAATGATTATAAAAGTTCCGTAATTCAAAAACCTTTGCAGGGGAAGCCAGGATGGCTCAGGGGGTTAGGCGCTCACTTTGCAGCCTCGGGGACCGAGGATCGAATCCCGGCCCTGGCCCCGGCCCTTGTGGACCCATATGCTGAACTGGGGAGTGCCCCCAGTTCAGTTCTCACCGGGGCGAGACCCCGGCCCAGTTCTTGCCCTGTGCAGCCCCAAGCCCACCTGTGGAATGAAACTATGTGGAAAAACCAATGATGTGCAACTATGCAACTATGGAGACTGTTCTGGGCCCTCCCCCTTCTGTCTCTGACTCTGTATCTCTCTCTCTCTCTCTCTCTCTGTCAAAAACAATAAATAAACCTAAAAAAAAACAAACAAAAAAAACCTTTGCAGATGTTAGTTTTATTTCCTAAAAAAGGTAAGTCTTAATTGTACCTTAAAATCAGTAGGTTTAGACTTAATAGAAAAGTAGGCTACATTCTGCCAGAGGTGTAGCTTACAATCACATGAGGGATGTTTTCCAAATTCACAACTCTGGGCCCCCATCGGTACCCACTGACTCAGTAACACCTGGAAAATTTTCAAGTGTACTCCTCTTTAACAATCACTGGCTTAAGCAGAAGTATAAGGAGTAATGCTAAATATTAACGATCTAAAGATTTAATAGTAGCAAAGCAGAGACTTGAAAACTACTTCTAAGGAAAAATAGGTATGTGATGGCAGTGATTCTAAACACTTTTTTCTGTCTTATGACTGAGTACTTCTTTTACTAAAAATAGAGAAAGAAACCTAGAACCTGCTCAGAAATGTAAAGAGGAAATGGTAGTTAGTATCTTTCTGCCACTAGGATTTAGAAGGAACCTGGAGGAACTCAGTTTGGGGACTAAAATTATTGATAGAAATTGAAGACTAGCACTGAGTGGTGGTAATACTCAATATTTATTAAGTTTAGCTGAGCTTCATTTTTATTTTTCCCGCGCAAACCTTTCCTTAATTATTCTTCCTTTGAGCCTTTTAGAAAAGAGAGAGGTTAAATGTTTTATTGTTGATGAGGCTTATCTTTTCTCAACCAAATAGGGAATAACTAGGTGAGGAAAACACTCGCATTAGACTTGAAGAGTTGGCTAGTGCAGATTACTTAGTTACCTTTTTAGCATTGTTCTCTGTCTTCTGGTATGAGGACTAGGGGTGGCATTCGAGGTGGGTAGGAGCTGTTTGGAGAGAAGCCTGGTACTGGCTGAATAGACCAGCAACCCTATCCTCTGCTACTCTCCCTTTGTGATCTTTCCAAGTGGATTTCAAAAGGGTTACCCTTATTTTCCCTTGGGATTAACTGAGTAACTTTCCACAGGAAGTGCCTTGTATACAGAGCTGACCTTCTGATTTCCACTGCTTGCATCTTTGCCAAACATGCTTGAGTTAACAAGGAGGAGTTCGTAAATCTCTTCTTTTGAATATCTGTAAAAATAAACTGCCTTAGCCTTTTTGGGAAGATATTTTTGAGAAAATAAATATATAGTTTTTACTTCAACAAAGATTTCTGAAGATTAAACAATGTAATGAATTGAATAATTTCAGTGATGTTTCTAATTAGACAAAACTGGAATTTTAAAATGTGAATCTTCTATTACATGATTGGTTTGGAATAATTGTGTCAGTTAACAGTACTTGGCTGAGGCACTGATTTCTAGTCTTAATTCCTTAACTCCATAGGATTAGCATGATGTTTGAAATCTGGCTTTCTAAAATAAATCTTCTTCTACAGGTGATCTGCTCTGCAAATGAATAATTCTTGAAGAATGAAGATGATGTAATTGGAGAGTTCTTTGATGAACTTTGATAAATGGAAAAAGCGTTAATGCTTTATTAAAAAAAAAAAAAAAGGAAAATATTCCTGGTCAAAAACCTTCAGGTGTGTTCCTTTTTGTGTTTGCACATCCTCACATGGCATTTATTTATTTTTCTTAAAGGATATATATAATAAACAAATCTTATAAATTTCTTATGTTGTTGTGTCATTCTGGGAACTCTTGATTATTTGTTGTAAGAAGAAAACAGATATTGATCTCATCCAATGAAATCTCTGAACTCAAGTGCATAGAAGTAAGAAAATAACTTCACCAATTTGGAATGTGTGGTTGCCATATCATCTCATTCAAGATTTTTTTTTTACTTTCTTAAAGGCAAGACCTAGACACACCTTCAGTCTTCATATTTTAAATATTTATTGTTCTTCTTTACTAGTTCTATTGGGAAAATAATTTGTTTAGATTTTGGACCACATTAGAATGCCTTGGCTTGGAAGACCTCAGCTATTTGGCATAATTAATCTGTAGATGGCTAGTTACTGTAGTTTTCCGTGTATCTGATGCCCCCATGTGTTAGACGACCCCTACTTTTCTACCCCAACATATAAGACGTCAATACAGGGCTTACTCCCGTCTATAAAATGACCCCCAATTTTTGGTCTTAACAATTTTAGACAAAAGTATCATGCATGGGGAAATACAGTCCATTTTAAGATAGAGTAGGATCTTAAGTTTAATGCCTACTGGCCAGAGAGAACTGTCTCAGTAATTCGAAGTTGGGCCAGGCTAGAGGTTGAGTTGGTATGAACAGGTCACTAATGACATTGCTCTATGCTATGCTATAGTGATACCTAGAATAGAACAGTGGTTCACTTACTATAACAACCCTGTGGTTCTCTTACTTGCTTAAGGGCTAATTGTCCTATTCTACTTTTAAATTGAATTTCAAATCTCAACAAATGATACTGCAAAATACAAGTAAGAATGTACCGTTCATATGTCTGTGTGATGAAATACAGCCATTTGTGACAACACGGATGGACCTTGAAACCATCTTATTAAAGAAAAATCAGACTGAAAGAATCAAGAAACATGACCTCACAGGTGGAACATAAAGTTGAAAGTAACAAAAGAAAACCTCATGAACATACAGTAATCAGTTTAGTGGTTACCTGAGGGTAAAGGGGAAAGTGGGTGGGAAAGGCAGGTGGGGAGAGGGGGCATCAGCTATATGGTGATGGAAAGGGAAAAAAAATTCCAAGTTTGAGACAATGGCTCAGTGACACTGAAGACAGGCTTCTTGTGTTTGTCGGGTCTTTATCCTCATCCCTCGGCATATTGTGTCTTATGGCTATGGCAGCTTGAAGCATTACAGTTTCACACAACTGTGTTAAAGCCAGAATGATGGGTAGCAGGCCTCCTGATTGTGTCTATGACAGAATATACTTTTCCCTAGAAGCTCCCTCATATTTCATTGGTCACACGCCCACCCTTAAACCTGCTGCCATCGATGGGAATGGGTTGTGCTTGGCTTTGACCACTTATTTCAAGCTCTGGCTTGCCCTGAAGGAGAAGTCCGCCTTCCTTAACAAATTGCCTAAGCAAAATCAGAGTTCCATAAGCTACAGAAACGGGTTGCTACAAGGGTGGGCAACCAGTAGTGTCTGCCTAAGGCCAATTTGGCAGTATGTGTCCACAGCCTCTTCTATTTTAGTATCTATAGTGGGAAAGCATTAATCTCAAGCACAGTGTTTTTCAAATTATATGTGGTGAAGAACCAGTTTAATTTTTTCCCAATTCACAGACAGAGACTAGGAAAAAAAAAAATATATATATATATATATGTGTGTGTGTGTGTGTGTGTGTGTGTGTATGTGTGTGTGTGTGTATGCTCTTTAAAAAGGCATACACAATAAAAGCCCAAAGTTTTTATTAAATTCTAAAGCCATCAGTTTCTCTGTCAAATTGATATAAAAATGTCTTAAATATTCTTAGGTTCTGTCCTTATCTCGTCATAGGCCAGTAACAGCTCACAGACCACGGTGGTTCATGACCACACTTGGCAGGGCACAGTTCAGCCAGCTGACTTCATAACCTGGTCCCAGCCTGCCTCTCCTTTGATTCAGCTACAAGCTGTTCTCTGTTACCAGGACATGCCATATATATATTTTGTCTTACTTCTGGACTTGACTTCGCACTCTGTTCTCCCTTCCTGGAATGCCCTCCCCTCACTGGGAAACACCTACTCATCTTTTCAGACCAGCTTAAATGTCATCTTCCTTTACAATGTTTTTCCTGAATTCTTTGCGTCCCCATCAGGGCTTCCTTTGAATCCTGAGTATCCTTACTCCATTGTATTACTATTATTTCTGGGTCAGTCTCTCTCACTTAATCCAAAATTCCTTGAAGGTACTAATTGCTTTGCTCATCTTTCTATCCCCTATTAATAAAACACATAGTTGGTTCTAAATAAATACTGAATTGAACAAATTCAACAAATAACTGTTTCTTTCCTTTTATTCGCCACTAAATGTTTTTGTTTTGTTTTTGTTTTTTTTAAATAAGTTTTGTTTTTTAATTCTATTTTTTATTTATTTATTTATTTATTTATTTTATTTTATTTTTGACAGAGAGAGAGAGAGATACAGAGACAGAGACAGAGAGACAACTGAACTGGGGGAGCTCCCAGTTCAGCACATGGTTCCACACGGCCCCGGGCCAGGACTCGATCCTCGGTCCCCGGCAATGCAAAGTGAGTGCTCAACCCACTGAGCCATCCCGGCTTCCCCACTAAACGTTTTCGATTGTGCTTCTACTTGCATATTTGTGGATTTTCTTATAGAACATACTGTTCTGACACAAATTTTTCTTTCCTCTTCTATCAAGTCTGGATTTAAAAACAAGATACAACTTTCCATTCTTGTATGGTTCTATCCAACAAGCACTAATGTCACTACCACTGCAGGCAGCATGTGGGTTTATTAACCCATGATGCCTCCCCAGCAGCATGCTCAAATCTGTAGCAATAAATGAGCTTGTATGTGGGTACACATGAACTCCCAAAAGTACCTAGCAAGATGGTACAGCACAGAGAATTTATTCACAGTGACCTACACTTTAGTCCTTATTCACATACTAGCTCTGTGACCTTGGGCAAATGTGTTAACCTCGTTGAGCCTATTTCTTCTCTTTAGAAAAAGAGGGGAAGCCGGGATGGCTCAGTGGGTTAAGCGCTCACTTTGCAGCCCCGGGGACCGAGGATCGAATCCCGGCCCTGGCCTGTGTGGACCCATATGCTGAATTGGGGAGTGCCCCCAGTTCAGTTCTCACCGGGGTGAAGACCCCGGCCCAGTTCCTGCCCTGTGCAGCCCCTCGCCCACCTGTGGAATGAAACTATGTGGAAAAACCGATTATGTGCAACTATGGAGACTGTTCTGGGCCATCCCCCTTCTCTCTGTTTCTGTCTCTGTGTCTCTCTCTCTCTCTCTGTCAAAAACAATAAAAATGAATCTTAAAAAAAAAAAAGTATCTGGGATGCCAGCAGAGCTCAGAAGTGGAGCACTTGCCTTGCAATCACAGGGTCTGGGGTTCGATTTCTGGCCCCAGCCAGTACAAACCGATAAACTAAACTGTGGTGCAATAGTAACTACTGGGATTGCTGAGGTGAAGGTTCTTGCCTCCTGCTTGGGAGGCCCTGAATTCAGTTCCCGCCCTGAGGGGCCCCACATCTGCCTGTGTGGAATGAAACCATGTTACAACTAATAATGTACAGCTACGGATACTGCTCTGAGCCCTACCTCCTCTCTCCCTCACCTTCTCTCAAACAATAAAATTTAAAAAATCCTTTTTTTTTTTTTTTGAAGTATCATGGGATGACATGAGGAAACAATACTTACTCAATAAATGTTTGTACTCTGCTCATATGAGCACATGTGTGCATCGACAAGGAAAGCAGGCTGAGAACAGTAGTCAGTGGGTCTGCCTGTGTCTTTAAAGGGTCAGGGCCAGCCCATTCTTTAGGCTTGCTGAGAAAGATGACCTGCTTTGAAATTCTATCTTGACCAGAGCCTTGGTTGCTTCTCTGTTCCTGTGCTTCTGATTCCTTGCTAACAGCTGGCAGAGACAACTATACTGGCAGCGCAGAGGGTGCATGACTAAGGTGGAGGGACGAGCAGCTGCTGCTTGTTAAAGTGGGTGGTTTGTCTGGGAAGCAGACAGGTGACAAAAGTACCGTATGGAAATCCCCAAATTCACTGCTGAAATGACATCACAGATCCAAACCATTGCTGTGAAGGAGGCTCTCAGGGAGGACTTTCCTTCTCCGGACACTTGTCTAGCTCTTTTCTTTTACCACTGATTTTTTCTCTCTCTTACCTTTAATAAGATGCACTTTTGTTGGTTTTAATTAAGAACAAATCTGGCTTCCTTCAACATGCCATGCATTTTTACACCTCTGTGCTGCACTTCTGCTACTCTCACCACTAGGAAAGCTCTTCTGCCTCTACCTAATAATGGTTAATTCAACCCCTACACTTTGAATCAAATGTTAGCTCTTCTGTCTTCCTTCCTCTACACCACCCTTCCTTGCAGGCTGCCACGCGTCTTTAAACTTAACCCAGTTGTCATGCGTCACACACTTAATTGCCCTTGTTTATTGACATATCTTTCCCTTGATAGAGTGAAAGTTCTTGGGAATTTTTGATTCCCTAAGTGCTTGGTTCATAGTAGGCACTCAATAAATATTTGTTGAGTTGAAAATCTCTACTCCACATATATGACCATTTCTAATTCCTCACTAATTATGGATAGGTTATTAGCAGTATAATAAAAGTCCCTATGGATTGAGCACTTGAATAGTTCTGGAAGATAAGTGGGTGCCCACCACGTTTTCCTGTACCTCAGGGGCAATAGGAGTAATGTTAATAAGGGCTAACCAGCAGCAAAGGGAAAAAAATCAAGGATCCATTTGGAAGCCAGAGGGCTATTTCTTAGTTTGATGTTTGCATATTGCAGATTTATTTCTTGGTGACTCAAAGTAGACCCACGTTTCATCCAGAAATTCCTTGACTGCCATCATGTTTCCTGGGGGAGAATATGGGGTGGGAGTTATGGATCTAGTCCTATATTTTCACTTACTGTGCAAACTACTTGGGACACAGCAGTAAGTCATGGGTTCAAATCCTGACTATCTGTGGTCATTTGTTACCGCTCTGAGCCTCCGTTTCTTTCATATCTAGGAGAATAGCATTTATTTGGAAGGGTTTGTTGTGATGACTAAATAATATGTGTGTAAAGTACCTAGATACTGTGTAAAGTATTTAGGTCTGACATTCCATGGGTGTTTAATAAGTGATAGTTATGATATTTTGCAAATATTGGGGTGGGTAGGATGATCGTCTGAACAATGTATTACCATTGCATTAACTATTACTAGATCCAGACATATGCAGGGGAAAGTCAGCTTAGAATTCAAAACATTGCTTTGCATAACTTTTTTTAATGGATGTCAAATAAATGGCTGGTGATATTTACAATGTGACTTAATAAAGGCCAGCCCTCACTGTTAGGATCCTTTTTTTCTGACAATAGCCTCATACTTTCCCACTTCGATGGGTCCTATCTGAGGAGAGCCCCTGGGCTGCCCCATAGGGAGCCCGGGACCGTGTCTTGTCCTGAGGTGTTGTGGTAGACTCTGTGCTGACTTTTCCTTTGAGCCCCCACCAGCCTCTCTTGCCTGAGGTCTTATCTTGTCCTCTGGGGAGCTATGTTAAGTGCTCTGCCAGCCTGCCTGTGTGCCTGGCCTGTTTTTTCTCACTGCCAGTACCTCTTGGATTCCAATTCCAAACATGGTATCCATCTGGGGTCACCCTTTCTTCCGGTGCCAAGAGAGATGCATTCCAAATAGAACACAAGTGTGCCTCCCGTGCTGGGCTCTCCTCATTCTCTTTAGGGACAGCAAAGAGCAGGATGTATCTATCAGGGCTGAAGAGTTCAGGCCCATAGTCCTCTTTTTTCTTCCAGACAACTTAGGTTTTATGCTAAGAGCCAAATATGAAGACTGGTCTAAGAATCCTGGAGCCAAGAAAGCTTGCCAGAGCTCTGCCGGAAGTGTCAGAGCCTTGCTGAGAGAGAGAGCAAAAGTAGTTTTTCAATTCTCCATGAAGTGTACCATGTTCTGCCAGCTATTCCCAAAGCTGCCGGAAGCATTGTTCCTGGGAAAGGTGGAGTTGGTGGCGAGAAGCCGGAGGTGAGAAGACACCTGGGAGGACAGATAACTTCATTTTCAGAACTGCCTATGTGGGGACTGTCTTAGGGCCCCAGGAGGCTCTGACACGCCCTGAAGATGAGCGCCAACAGCAGCACAGTGGGCCAGCTCCTCTGGCGAGGGCCAGTGTGCATTGGCTGGAAGCAGGATCTGGAAGGTGCTGTCTACCATCTGGCTAACTGCTTCTTGCTCCTGGGCTTCATGGGGGGCAGTGGGGTATATGGATGTTTCTACCTCTTTGGCTTTCTGGGCACAGGTTACGTGTGCTGTGTGCTGTGGGGCTGGTTCGATGCCTGTGGCCTGGACATTGTCCTCTGGAGCTTCCTGCTGGCCACAGCCTGCCTGCTCCAGCTGGCACATCTGGGATACCGCCTACACGAGGACACCCTCCCGGAGGAGTTCGATCTCCTCTACAAGACTCTGTGCCTGCCCCTGCAGGTGCCCTTGCAGGCATACAAGGAGATAGTTCGTTGCTGCGAGGAGCGGGTCTTGACTCTGGCCACTGAGCAGACCTATGCTGTAGAGGGCGAGACACCCATCAACCGCCTGTCCCTGCTGCTGTCTGGCCGGTAAGCTACTCTGTCACTGCTCAGCATTTCTTCCTCCTGCCCATGCTTCTCACTTCCCAGGGAGTCCCTTTCCATTCACTGTCCCCTTGTACTGAGGGAAGGATGTGGCAAATCAGAAAAACCAAATAGATTTTTCTAAGCGTGGGTTTGCTTCCTCTTTCTTAATATTTTCCCAGAAGAAACCAGTCACGAGGCATTTTCTTGGGTGGCTGGAAGAACTGTGTGTGCACTTACCACTGGGAGGTATGGGGTGAGTGCTTCCTGAATCTAGGTCGGAAATGACCACACACACACACACACACACACACACACACATACACACACACACATATATATATATATATATATATATATGGAGAGAGAGAGAGAGAGAGAGAGAGAGAGAGAGAAAGCAGCCGCATGTCATGCTTAAGCTGCAGCAATAGCTCTGTCAGCTTTGGAAAAATGAACATTTTGATAAGATTAATTTGTTCCTCCCATACGCATTCAACATTTGCTAAGTGCCAACTCTGTGCAGAGAGCAGTGCCAAAACAGAGGGGTTTTCAGTCCCCCATTTGAAATCCATCCCTGTCCCTTCTGGGGCATCAGGGATGCTGGAGATATCCTGTACAGGCTCTGTGGTAAAGCCATTCTGTACACACCCGCGTGTGGAGAGGCAATGCCCCTTGTCACTTTCCCAGTCCCTGTTCTTCTATTGAGTTTCTTACTGACCAAGAAGTCAGATACTGTAAATCTCAGGGCCAGACAGTGAAGGAAGATTAGTGATGCCCAGATGCGCCTCATTGAGAATTTGGTGGCGACGCCAAGCTGACTGCTTTGCAGAAGACTGACAGATATGCGCAGAAGTGGTCTTGGTCGGGATCAGTATATGCTGTCAGCCTGCATGGAGTGCTAGCCATTGGCCAGTATCTTCTGAACAAATACTACGGGGCACTGTGCTGCACATCTGGTAGGCAATTGTGATTCTTTGAAATACTGCCTTAGTGGGACTTGATATTGGGGCTAAGCAACAAACAGTAATCATCTTACCCTGGTACACTAGGGCTGACCAAAAGCTTTGTCTTCAATTTCCTCCCCTGCTCTCTTGAGATCCAGAGAATGCTGTAGAAAAAAACAAGGTAGTAATCAGAAGGCTACGGTTCCAAGGGGCGGGGCTTGGGAGAGGATAAAACTGCCAAATACACAATGGAGGAAAAAAGTAATTGGCAATGATAATGGTAGCACAACTACTAGCAGTGATAATATGCATTTATTAATGTATAGAATTGAAAGTGTTATGTATGCATTTTTTTGTTTGTTTGTTTGAACTCAGAGGCCCTAGGTTGAAAAAGCTATGAGTTGTGGGGAGAAATTTTATTTTATTGTGAGTGCATTGAAGTATAAACAAATGCAATTACTTGTAAACAAAATCATGTATAAATACAAATACATTATGACTATTGCCAACGTGTTTGCCACTTACACTTCCAGGCTTAAAATAAAGACAATTTAAGAAATGGCCCCTTCATGAGATCCATGGTATTATTTGCTTGCTCCTTGGAATAGCTCCTCTGTTCAAAGGAGAGAATTGAGACAGGAGGGAGAAATGCTCACGCCACTCATATGGTGCTCATTTATGGAAATACATTATGATTATTGTATGGTTCAGATATTTTGTATATGACACACCATGAACTCGTAAAGGGTGTCCCAAAATTTACGCAAGACTTGAATCTTGCATCATTTGTGCGGTAAAGTGTTGCCAACAACAAAAAAAAGACAGCGTGACAGCTGACTGTTCAGGGTTATTAAAAATGGAGGGCTACATGAAAGACCAACGCGTTTTCATTGTTGAGCAATGAAAATTTACAATTTTTAATTATAAACCTGTGTTTTCTATCAAAATTACTTCTTGCATGAATTTTGGGACACCCTTTATAAGACCACTTCCCTGTGAGAGGGAGAGAAGGGTTCACTCCCTCGATGTTGCTTTTCCTAGTATTGTTCACATCAAAGGCCAGAGTCAGAAATGAGACCATTTTGATTTTTTTTCCTTGCATTTCAAAGTTTGGAGTAAGAGTTTTATTTGATCTTTCTAAGGCATCCTGTTTCACCTTTGCTAAGTTGGAGCTGGGAAAGGAGGCTTCTAGTCTGTGACGGGGCTCCAGTTTGAAAGGGGAATCCCTGTACGTTGGGCTGGTTATACTGAGGCATCAAACGCCCGGAGGCAGCAGACAAAAGCTGCGTGCCAGGAAGGGGAGGGCTAAAATGTGCAGCTCTCCACTCACTGCAGACTCATCAGAGGCCTTTGCGAAATGTCAGTACCCTTTTTGTTTTATTCTCATAAAGGCAATCAATCCCTTTCAAGACTCAGAAAGTGACTTCCTCGAAGTTTAGCACCCTGTTCAGCTGTGCTTACTGTTGGAGAGTTTCTCTCATATATTATTCAAAGCATGAATTCCCATGTGCACAGCTACCTGAAAAGGCAACTAACTGAGTTTTCACGTAAGAGGAAATAACTTGGCCACCCAGGAGATCAAGAAGGAATAAGAGACGCAACTGATAAAGGATGTAGACGGCCAGTTTAAATGACTTCAGAGTGTATCATTAGGTGATACACTCTAAAGTGGCCCTTCTCGGTGGCTTGCTTGAGTGGCTCAATTCCTTGCTTCCAGAGATGATGGGAGGTCTTATTTATGCTGCAGCAGCCTCATCCTCTTCTGTCGTCTTTCTTCCTTTATTCAAGAAGCTTTTTCTTGAGATATTCATCCCCTTTTATGGTGGCACAAGTGAGTTCATTTGTTTAGTCGTTTGCTCCTTCTTTCCTCCCTCTCTCCATCCACTTCCTTTTCTTTCTTCCTTCCCCACTTCCAAAAATACTTACTATGAGTACTAGGGGAAAACCACATGCCAAAAGCTGAATGTGAACTGTGATCTCTCACCATATACCAAAATTAACTCAAAATGGATTAAAGACCTCCAAATAAGAACTGAAACAATAAATTGTATAGAAGAAAACATTGGTACTAAACTTATAGATCTGGGGTTCAGGGAGGACTTTATGAATCTAACCTCAGTGGCAAGGGAAGTAAAAGCACAAATAAATGAATGGGACTTTATCAAGCTGAAAAGCTTCTGCACTGCAAAGGAAACCATCAACAAAGCAAATAGGCAACCAAACAACTGGGAGAAAATATTTGCAAACAATGCCTCTGATAAGGGGCTAACATCAAAAATATACAAAGAACTTGTACAACTCAACAAGAAAAAAACAAGCAATCCAATTAAAAAATGGTTTGGGAAAGCTGGGATGGCTCAGCGGGTTAAGCGTGGACCCACATGCTGAACTGGGGTGTGCCCCCAGTTCAGTTCTTTCTGG